>PVIU01001125.1:0-167038 GCA_004026605.1 Ondatra zibethicus
GCGAGTACCAAGAAAACCAGTGAGTACCAGGAAGACTAGTGAGTACTAGAATAGACTAGTACTTTTCCAATGAGGAAACTGAGGCCTCAGACCCTCTCCACTGTCCCTTTAGGATAGCAAAAGTCTAATATGTGACTTGCAGATTCCTCTAGGCATGCCCTTCCTTCCCTTCCCAACCTCCTCACCCCTCTACCCACACTGTACATGCCACCTCTGAGCTTACAAGTTGAGCGCCAGCACCTGAGCCGACCAGAACACCTGGCCAGGATCAGCTTTGACGGTTGCAAAGGCGCCCAGCTCTAGCTGGGGGTCTTCATTCTGTCTTTCTCTCTGATCCTCTCCCCATACCCAACTCCAGCAGGATGTGGCTCTGGCTCGGGCCCTCTCCTTCAGCTGGGCAGAGACCCATTTCCTTTGTCTGGCAGAGATCTCTTGGGGAATGAGAATCACACAGGAACTACTAACATCATATCCAGGGGAGGCCATCTCTGTCCCACCTGGAGTCCCAGTGTCTGCAAGGTGCCTATGAGCTCAGCTGTGAGCTCACAATGCTGCTGTGAGCTCACAGCTCTCCTGCTCCCCAGCTCTCCACGTGGTTGAACGTGACCCACCTGTCATCTTAAAAGAAGTCTCAAATACCCATGTTTGCAGCCTCAAGTCCACTGGGAACCAGCTTTCCCCAATTCAGCACGTGGGGTGCTGCCAATTTAGGCATCCTGGATGGAGCACAGCTTCCCTCTGTGTATTTCTTTCTCTTTTTTTTTTTTTTGAGATGAGAAAGAGAGAGCAGGGTATTAGTTCTCTCCCTGCGGCCTGTGGGTTTGGAGATGGAACTCACGTTACCAGGCTTAAGCCTCCTTCCCTGCAGAGCTGTCTTGCTGGCCCTCAAGAAAGGCTTGCTGGTTATAGGGACATAGTGTGCTGGATCAGCAAGGATTTGTCCTTGTTTTTCATGTGTTGAGTTACATATATACATACATATAAATATTTGCCTTTTTTTGAGAAAGGGTCTCACTATGTAACTCTTTCTGTTGTCCTGGAACTCACTCTGTAGACCTTGAATTCACGGAGATCTGCCTGCTTCTGCCTCCCAAGTGTTGGGATTTAAGGTGTGTGCTGGGATGACAGGTGTGTGCTGGGATGACAGGTGTGCACCGGGATGACAGGTGTGAACTGGGATGACAAGTGTGCGCTGGGATGACAGGTGTGAGCTGGGATGACTCACAAGTGTGTGCTGGGATGACTGACAGGTGTGTGCTGGGATAACAGGTGTGAACTGGAATGACTGACAGGTGTGTGCTGGGATGACTGACAGGTATGTGCTGGAATGACAGGCCTTTGCCACCACATCCATTATAGGTTGTCAGGATTTCTTACTTTTAGATTCATATTTACATTTATTTATTTGTATAGTTTGAGACAGTCTGTCTATAACCCTGCCTGTCCTGGAACTCACTATTTAGACCAGGCCTACCTACCTTGAACTCACAGAGATCCACCTGCCTCTGCCAGTAGAGTGCCAGGGATTATTGGCGTGCGCCACCATGTCCAGCTTTACTTTTGAATTTAGATGCACTTCATTTTTTTGTTTGTTTGTTTGTATTTTTTCAAGACAAGGTTTCTCTGTGTAGCCCTGGCTATCCTCATTCTGTAGACCAGGCTGGCTTACAGAGATCTCAGGCTGGCCAAATATCTCAAACTCTATGATTCTCCTGCCCCCGCCTCCTGAGTACTGGAATTAAAGGTGTGCGCCACGACTGCCCGGTTTAGATGTATTTCATTTTTTAAAAATATTTATTTATTTATTTATTTATTTATTATGTATACAATATTCTGTCTGTGTGTATGTCTGTAGGCCAGAAGAGGGCACCAGACCTCATTACAGATGGTTGTGAGCCACCATGTGGTTGCCGGGAATTGAACTCAGGACCTTTGGAAGAACAGGCAATGCTCTTAACCACTGAGCCATCTCTCCAGCCCTAGATGTATTTCATTTTTAAACAACTACATGACATATTTTTCTTTTTTAATTTTTTTTTGAGACAGGGTTTCTCTGTAGTTTTGGAGCCTGTCCTGGAACTAGCTCTTGTAGACCAGGCTGGCCTTGAACTCCAGAGATCCTCCTGTCTCTACCCTCCAAGTGCTGGGTTAAAGGCATGTGCCACCATCACACTTTGTTCTTAAGAAATAATATTTCGCCAGGCAGTGGTAGCACACGCCTTTAATCCCAGCACTCGGGAGGCAGAGGCAGGCCTGGTCTACAAGAGCTAGTTCCAGGACAGCTAGGACTACACAGAGAAACCCTGTCTTGAACAAACAAACAAAAACTGAAGGAAGGAAGATTATATATGGGCCCAGCCACACTCGTAGTAGAGGCTATGCCATTGCATTCATGTTTTCACCAGTTTAAATTAAAAAAAAAATTGAAGAGAGGGGAGTGGAGGGATGGTGCAGAGGTTAAGAACTCTGGTTGTTCTTGCACAGGGTTCAGATCCTAACGCCCACATTTAGGTAGCTTGCAACTATCTGTAACTTAATCTTGAGTGATCAGATGCCCTCTTCTGACCTCTGAGGGCACATACTCTCCCAAGGGCAAACACATTCATGTGCACATAAATGAAAAAATCTTAAAAAACCCCAGCTCATTGCTATCCAAAAGAGCAAGGTCTTGCCTGCGTTGCTCTGGAGTCCTGACAGGGTTTAGGTCATCACTTCCAAGATGCTACTCTATTGATTGAGCATGGTGCTGCAATCTTCTTGCCCCCTGCCCCCTCTCTTCTGGATGGCACACTCAGGTCTGCCAGTCCACATACTGGACTCCATGGGGTCTGGCTCTCTTGATTATTCTGCCTACAGTGTCATTGCCCCTGGACTTTTTGCCGTGGCTTCCTCCCTCTTAGCTCGCTTCCCTCTTTGGGTGATGTTTCCTCAGAAAAGAGGAGTGTGTCTGTGTGTTCACATGTGCATGTGTGTCCAGATGCCTGCCAAGGCCAGAAGAGGGTGACAGATCCCTTGGAACTGGAGATATGGGCAGTTTGTGAACTACTTGATGTGGGGGTGCTGGGAACTGAACTCCAGTCCTGTGCGAGTATACTCTCTTAATCTCTGTAGGCAAAGGTTTTCATAGGAACCATCAACTTCCCAATAATGACACAGAGACATTAACTGTGAAAGCTTGGCCAACAGCTTAAGCTTGTTTTAAACCAGCTCTTCTAACTTAAATTAACCCATTTCTATTAATTTACTTTCTGTCTCGTGGCTTTATTACCTCATCTCTGTACTGCCCATCCTGCTTGCTGTGCATCTCCTGGCATCTCCACCTTCTTCCCAGTGTCCTCTCTGCCTCAGAAATCCTGCCTAGTTATTGACTGTTCAACTTTTTACTAAACCAGTCAGAGTGACACACCTTGACAGTGTACAAAAAGACTATTCCACAACAAACCACTAAATCATCCTTTTAGCTCGATATTTAAACTTTTTTTCAGTGCCTTTGGTATGTTTTTTTTAAATATTCATTTATTGTATATGCAGTGTTCTACATGCATGCATGCCTGTAGTCCAGAAGAGGGCACCAGATCTCATTACAGATGGTTGTAAGTCAACATGTGGTTGCTGGGAATTGAACCCAGGACCTTTAAGAAGAGCAGGCAGTGCTCTTAACCACTGAGCCATCTCTCCAGCCCACCTTTGGTATGTTTTTGCACAGCTGCAGAATTCCAGATGTGGGATCTAGCTGTTTACTGTCAGAAGCTCATTGCTCCAATACTTCATTGTTTAGTGCAGCAGTTTGAAGTCTCCCTGTGGCTCTGGGTGCTGCCTGGCCCCACTGCACCCTCCTGCAGGGCTGCTTATTCAGCGACAGTCTGACTGGTGTGAGACTCCCCAGCAGGTGAGCTAGTACAGCCCATCTGGAAGGGTTCGCACAGCTGCCATTGATGTTTCTGTTGACAGGGGCTGTCAATTACTGTTTCTCCAGTGTCAATCACCTAAAATGCTTACTGTGGCCTCTCCTGTGATATGGGATGGTAGGTGTGTACCATCATGCCAGGTTTTTATGTGGTGCTGGGGATGGAAGCCAGGGCTTCATGCATGGTAGGCAAACACTATCAACTAAGCCACACCCCAGACTTCTGTTACCCAAACTCTATCTGTTACCCAAACTCTAATTCCCAGGAGCTTTTTGTCTGTTTTTTTTTTTTTTTCCACTTTCTGGAATGGTCTCTTCCTCCTCCTTTTATTTGTTTGTTTGCTTGTTTGTTTTTTGAGACAAGGTCTCTCTGTGTAGCCTTGGCTGTCCTGGAACTCACTCTGTAAACCAGACTGTCCTCAAAGTCACGGAAATCTGCCTGCCTCTGCCTCCCAAGTGCTGGGATTATAAACCTTTGTGATTTCAAAAGCCCACGCTGACTTCCAGTTAGCACCCTCCATACCCCCTTTCGGCTCTTGCTTCCTCTGCCTCTAGCCTCCTACTGGCAGATCAGGATGTAAATTCTCAGCTATTGCTTCAGCACTTATGCCTGCTTGCTGCCATGCTCGCCTCTGTGATGGGCATGCCTTACCCGCCTCGGAAACTGTAAACCCCCAACTATTAGGCTGACCCAAGTCCCTGACCAAGAGGGAACAAGTCCTTTTGAGGAAATAAAACTTTACTTTTGCTGGGCGGTGGTGGCGCACACCTTTAATCCCAGCACTCGAGAGACAGAGGCAGGCAGATCTCTGTGAGTTCGGAGCCAGCCTGGTCTGCAAGAGCTAGTTCCAGGACAGGCTCCAAAGCTACAGAGAAACCCTGTCTTGAAAAACTGAAACAAACAAACAAAAACAACAACAACAACCCCCCAAGCCCCCCCAACAACAACAACAACAAAAAAACCCAAAAATAAAAACCCATAACAAAAAAAAACCCTTTACTTTCTGCATATCTCAGAAATCTGACCCAAAACCATAGCATCCTACTATGTGAAAAATTTCTGTACCCCATAAGCTTCTCTGCCGATGCGGCAATCCAAATCAGACTGATCAAACTGAATTTAGAAAGCCCAGGTTTAATACAACACTCCCAGATAATTTTTCACCCCCTCCCCCAGAGAGTAGATGGGGAAGAGAGATGTAAAACTGTCTTTTTTCTGAGGGGCAGTTTAAATACCGTCCATCTTTGGGGGAGAGACCATTATTTGGCAGGCTTTCTGAGATGTGGTAAGGTTTGAAGAGAGATGGAGGAGGAGGCTTAGGGTGGAAACTTCCACCAGAACATTCCAGATTCTTTGGGTTTATGGATGCCAGGGGCTGAGGTGAAGCTTCCACCAAAACACTATGGTTTTGTTTTTTGGTATTTTTTTTTTCCAAGACAGGGTTTCTCTGTGTAGCCCTGACTGTCCTTATAGACTAGGCTGGACTTGAACTCAGAGATCCACCTGCCTCTGCCTCCAGAGTGCTGGGATTAAAGGCATGCACCACCACCGCCACTTGACATTCATCCTGCTATCTTAGTAACCATAGGTCCCCTAGTACAAACTTCTGCTTGTGACAGTTCCTTCATTTGCATCAGTTCCCTTTCCCTTAATACTCTCCCGCCTAACTTTCATAGAAACCCGAACTCCCCTTGTAAGGACCTGACTTTGCAAACTCCATTTTAAAGAAGGGGCTTCATCTTAAGCCATACAATGAACTGGGGGGTGGGCGATCTCAGCTCCACAAATGTGCTGCGATAGCGGAACTTGAATGGATACCCTGAAAATAGCCAATTAACGAGCTAGGGAGAAGAGCCGTAAAATTTAGCAAGGTGCAGATGTTCCTAGTGTTAGGAATATTTCTGAACACGAGCTCTCTGCCGACACAAATTTCCAATCAAGCCAAATCAAAACAAGCCAAATTAAGAAATACCCAGATTTAATGGGAGTTCTGTGCTCTGGGGGGGCTGCGAATGTGACCACCGGGAGGAAGAAAAAGAGACCATGTGTTCCTCTTTTGGGAGTTCATTTAAATACTCTGTGGGAGTGGTCCTGACCCCCCCCAGGGAGGGGTCAGGACATGGCCTGCTGGGATTTGGAGTCCAAACCAATATAACCCTCAGGCTTGGGGGCTGGGATAAATGCGAGGGGCTGGGGCCTATGCTCCCAACTTAACACCTAGGAGGCATCCTGTCCTTGAAGATACCTTGTCAGTTATTAATGGCTCTTTGTTAGGGTTTTTTTGCGTCCAAAAACTGATCAATGGTTTCAGAAACTACCTCTTTGCCCAGTCCCAAGAGGACAGGACATGAAATCCCCTGATTAAAAGTTCTCCCCTTCCCTGGCTTGGGGGCTGTACTTCCCTTACCCACTGCATTGGTGTGCTGGAAGTGTGGTCCAAACTCGAGTTTGAATATTAAAAGCCCTCTTGTAATTTGCATCAGAAACCCGGGCTCTGTGAGTTCATTTGTGGATGAGTACCTTGGGCATAACACCCTAAGTCAGGGCTGTAATGGTTGTTCTGTCTCTTTAAGAGACAACTGCCGGGGGCTGGAGAGATGGCTCAGCGGTTAAGAGCACTGACTGCTCTTCCAGAGGACACGGGTTCAATTCCCAGCACCCACATGGCAGCTGACAACTGTCTGAAAATCCAGTTCCGGGGTATCTGACACCTTCACACCAATGTACATAAAATAAAGTTAAATAAACCATAAGAAATATTTAAAAAAAAAAAAAAAGAGACAACTGCCTTAGCTTTTTGATAGGGCAGGACTTAGATAGACAGGAGAAAGAGAACAGGATACTGGGAAGGGGACAGAGCCAGAGAGAGCCGCCCGCCATGAAGACACGCTGAATCTTTCCCAGTAAGCCACAACTCGTGGTGACACACAGATTATTAGAAATGGGTTAAACAAATATGTGAGAGTTAGCCAATAAGAGGCTAGAGCTAATGGGCCAGGCAGTATTTCAATGAATACAGTTTCCGTGTAATTATTTTGGGTACACCCCGGGAGCCTGGTGACACAAGAGGCCCTGTGCCAGGAACGCAGCCCAAACCCCTCATTGCAACAGTATACCCTGCCTTGTCCCCCGGTTTACTTATGGTTTTTTTTTTTCACTAAATTCCTCTTGTTGACTTTGTTGCATGTGTTTTGTGCAGTGGCATGCCTTTGGTAGGGCCCACCAAGAGCATCCACTTTCCCCAATTCCTGTTCACTCTGTGTGTGTGTGTTCATACATGTAACTTAAATGCACCTATGCTTAATGTTATAATTGTTCATTGCATATCATTTCAGACTACAAAAACAATAAGTCTCATGTTTTAAACTGGTATGTACTTATAAGTCTTTTACAAAAATACTTTATATTCAACCAACCCTCATTTAAAATATATTAAGCTGTTCTCTACTATTGTAAGTTCTGCCATTAACCTTCAATTGCAAGCAGTTTTTTCTTCTTTCTTTTTTCTTTTCTTTTTTTTTCTTTTTTCTTTTTGGTTTATGATTGGGGCATTACCCTAGTCTACTTTCTTTATTTCATTTTATTGATATTTATTGAGCTCTACATTTTTCTCTGTTCCCCTTCCTGCCTCTCCCTTCCCCCCTTCAACCCTCCCCCAAGGTCCCCATTCTCTCAATTTACTCAGGAGATCTTGTCTTTTTCTACTTTCTACTTCCCATGTAGATTATATCTATGTAAGTCTCTCTTAGTGTCCATATTGTTGTCTAAGTTCTCTGGGATCGTGGTTTGTAGGCTGGCTTTCTTTGCTTTATGTTTAAAAACCACCTATGAGTGAGTACATGTGATAATTGTCTTTCTGTGTCTAGGTTACCTCACTCAAAATAATGTTTTCTAGCTCCATCCATTTTCCTGCAAAATTCAAGCTGTCGTTATTTTTTTCTGCTGTGTAGTACTCCATTGTGTAAACGTACCACATTTTTCTTATCCATTCTTCGATCGAGGGACATTTAGGTTGTTTCCAGGTTCTGGCTATGACAAACACAGCTGCTATGAACATAGTTGAGCACATGTCCTTGTGGCACGATTGAGCATCCTTTGGATATATACCCAAAAGTGGTATTATTGGGTCTTGAGGAAGGTTGTTTCCTAATTTTCTGAGAAATCACTACACTGACATCCAAAGGGGCTATACAGAAGTGTTCCCTTTTCCCCATAACCTCTCTAGCATAAATTGTCATCAGTGTTTTTGATCTTGGCCATTCTTACAGGTATAAGATAGAATCTCAGAGTTGTTTTGATTTGCATTTCTCTGATGACTAAGGATGTTGAACATTTCCTTAAGTTTCTTTCAGCCATTCTAGATTCCTCTGTTGAGAGTTCTCTGTTTAGGTCTGTACTCCATTTTTTTATTGGATTATGTGATCTTTTGGTGTCCCCCATCGTCGCTGAAGGTTGCATTTGCCTTTGGCTGTTTAGCACAGGGCCTGCCAGGCTCCAGAAGATACTGTGGGCTGAGAAATCTGTAGGAAGACGAGCCTACCTTGACCTGAGGAGTAGCTTCTGGGTGCCAACCAAGTAAATTCTCTGTCATTTTTTAATCAGTAATTCAAGTAAAATTTTATCCTTCTCAAAGATCTTTGATGCAGTTTGACAGCTGAGAGGTTTTGTCAGTTTAAAAGGACAACCTCACCAAACAAGTTTCAGATCAAATTTCTCTTTCATAGTCTTTTTTTTTTTTTTTTTTTTTTTTTTTTTTTTTTTTTTTTTTTTTTTTTTTTTTTGGTTTTTTGAGACAGGGTTTCTCTGTGGCTTTGGAGCCTGTCCTGGAACTAGCTTTGTAGACCAGGCTGGTCTTGAACTCACAGAAATCCGCCTGCCTCTGCCTCCCGAGTGCTGGGATTAAAGGCGTGAGCCACCACCGCCCGGCCGCCTTTCATAGTCTTAAAAATACTTTTCATTGCGCAAAAATATCTGTCACAGTCATTCTGACATAAATATGCTACTATTTATACAATGTATATGTATATGTCTAAAACTTCTGTTTTCACAAACCCAAAGAATTCTTGTGAGTTCCAGGGAGCCGAATTGAAGGAACCACCTTAAACAGGTCAGATACATCCCCCTCAATTCCCTGGTCCTAAATATTTTTTTCCTTAATTTAACTTTGTCCTCTGTTCTGTCAATACCTCAAACAAGTATGAGAGACACCAGACATTTCCATACGACAAACACTGGACAGGAACAAAGAGACCAACCATGCCAGGATGTGGCCAGCACCCAGCCTTCTCAGGTTCCCCCCAAAGACGATGCCCACAAATAAGCAGGAAGAAGCCTTGAGAATCTGCCCCAATTCCTTTAACCTGTGGTGCCTAACCTCCCGCCTTTTTATTATATAAAAAAAAAAGAGATGGGAATGTAATGGTTATTCTGTCTCTTTAAGAGACAAGCCATGCCCACTCCCTCTCTGCTTGCAGCCTTAGTCTCTCTTCTCCATCTTCCTCTCCAAGAGGCAGCTTCTCTCTCTCTCTCTGCCCCTCTGTTCTTCTCCCCTTCTCTCTTCCCTTCCATAACCACTAAATAAATATCCAGCCTCACTCTACATGGTGTGCCTGTCTGTCTCTCAGCCGCTGCCCACATGGCTCACCGGACCAACCACCTTCGGAGACATGGTCTCATGCACAGTCCCTGCCTGGGACTGGCTGCTCTCGGGACCCCCCCCCCCTGCCTGCCGCCGCCGCCGGGATCCTGCAGCAATTTTTAATAATTGCAAGAGTTGCTCTTCCTTTTCTCAGAGACGGCGGCTTGACAGTTCATATCTCAATAAAGCTTCATTCTTCGGCCTCATTGCAGGTGTGGCTGGTCTCACTTTTCTATAAACTTTAAACCAATAAATTCTTCTAAAGTTGCCTCTGTCATAGTGTCTCTTATTAGCAACAGGAGAGTAACTAAGACGTTGTGTTTGTGTGGATGCCTGTGAGTGCAGTGTCTATAGAGGCCAGAGGAGCGTGTCAGATCCCTGGAGCTGAAGTTAGTGGTGGTTGTGAGCTATCCTACGTGGGTGCTGAGAACCAAACTTCCGTCCTCTGCTAGAGCAGCAAGTGCTCTTAACCTCTGAGCCATCTCGTCACCCCTCCCTTTTATTTCTAATGTCTCCTTTTAGTTTAGGGGCTTCCGGGTCGTATGGTTGAGCTGAACTTGAACCCCATACTCAGCTCCTGGAGTTTATTTCCGGCTGCAGAGGCTGGGTCAAAGGACTTTCTTTGTAAACTCTAGAAGCCACTTCTCTTTATCAGGCGTTTCTGCCTCACAGACCCAAGCTTCAAGGCCTGATCAGTTCCTCCTCAGTTACTCAGTCCTCAATGTCTTCCTTTCTAGCGAGAGTTCCCGCAGAGCTCGGCAGCTGGTCTGATTCCGGAATGGTAGCACCTGGCTTTGATCTGCCTTTGTGATTGCTACCTCTTGTGTCCGGTATCTTTGTCTGAAGTATGTAAATCTTATCTGAGAGTTTCCTAAAGGTTCAAAGCCTACGCAAAACTTGGTTGTGGGAGGACTCGGTAAACGGAGATGGTCTGTGATTGGGAATTGCTTTGGCATTTGTCTCTTTGGGGAGCTTCAGATAAGAGGTTTTGGTATGAGGAAATTGACTCGCTAACGGCGTAAATTGTACAAGAATAAAAGAAGCCTTTTGCAAAGCTACAGTCAGTTAGTTCGCCAGAGGCTGACTCCCTGAGGCTGCGAAGGCTAAAATTCTCCCGGGTGACCCTGTTTCTTCTATGGACCCGCACAAACTGAAAACCTTACACAACATTCCTCCTCGTAAGGGAGCAATAGCTGTGAATATACATAAGGCGACCAAGCGTGCCTGCGTTGCGAGTGTGGTATTTTCAGGTGACTAGGTTTGGACCTGTTGTACATTCTTTGGCCTGGTGCATCTCGGGAAGAAAGTTAGGCACCAGTTGTTCTAAACCTCAGCTCTTAGATGAAATCTACACTCCTGGCTTCTCTGGGGCAGGGAGCCGGAAGCTGATGACTTAGTTATTCTATCTTGCCTTTGCCCAGGTCTCCCCTTCTCCCTATGGTTTTTCTCCTGGCTCTACCCATCCCTGTGGGAATTGCACGGGCCTCCTGCTCGCCCTATTCTTTTGATCACTCCCCTCCCCCGCCCAACATCCAAGTCCGACAACTCCGCAAAGGGCTCACAAGGCTCCACAGAGCGGATCCTACCCTCGGGGTCCGCGGCAGCGCTGTCTGGCCCAAGCCGGGAGTACGCACGGTGGGTTGCAAGCGCCAGGGCGCGAGGGAGCGACGTGTTGACACAGTCGCGGACAAACAAGGCGGTCAATTATTAACCTGTAGCGCTGCGGGCACCAGGAAACCCGAGTCTGCACCGTCAACCGAGTGGGGCGGACCCAGACTTGAGACCCGGAGCAGCGCAGCCTGCCTGCACCCACGCGGATCCAGCCATGGAGGCAGGTAAGGGGCGCCGGGTACAGGGGACAAAGCGCAGGCAGGAGCGAGGTGACATTGGGGGGATCCAATAGGCTGCGGGCGGAAAGTTCAGTAACTATCACTCTTTCTTGCATCACTGAGGGACATCTGGGGAAGGATGGGCCCCTGGTAGAAAGCAGGTGTCCTGGCAGCAGCAGGTGGCTCTGCATTTCCCGCCCAGATTCTCCTGGTTGTGTCCAGTGTGTGCTTGCTTTGTTCACCGACCCCCGCCCCGACCAGGCTGAGGCTCCTCAAGCAGGGTGACCCAGCAAGGAGGCATGCAGAGCCGTAGTTGGGAGAAAACTCGTAGGCTGGATCAGAGAATGGAGAGGCAGGTGTGGATGCCCCCTGGTAGGGTCCCATGGCCGCCACACATCCAAGTGGAGGACCCCGGGGGCCCGTAACCGCGTCCCCACGCTCACTTGGGAGTCCCACGGGCATGGGTGTTGCCAGGACCCATGTAGGGTCGTGAGCAGATGTGCCGGGTGCCCCTCCCATCCCCTGCACCTGCTATAGAGGATGCTGGGGTGACTAGCAGAATTTCACTGTGCCCCGCCCCCTTCTAGATTACCCCTAGCCTTGGAACAGCCCCAACACCTCCTCTGTCTCTGTTGGACTGTCGCCTCGGGCTCGGGTGTCGAGAATTCGAGAACCCCAGGCCACAGAGCCAGGCGCAGCCAGTGGATTTATTTACTCGGAGGCCCCTATCTGCGTGCTGTAGGGCCAGGTATTTGCTCTGGCGGGATCCAGGGAAATTGCGGTTTTTGTTATGATAACTGGGTCAAGGGCCTGGCGTTTCTGCGACCGCGACCCGGCTCCTTTCGCAGTGGCTTTAAGTCGCTGAAGTGCTTGCTGGGCCCTTGGCTCCCTAGTCTGTGTAAGGAGAATCCTTAAGATGTGGGGAGGACTTGTGCCCAGGGCCCTGGCACCTGCTCCCTGTCATCGTTGTGACACTGCTATTACCATTATCTGTCTTTATTTTATAGCTGGTGGAAAGAGGCCCAGGGTCCCAGGTCCCGTGTTCTCATCTGCCCTTAGGGCCAGCTCATCCAGACGAGGGTTCCTGGGACTGACCGGGTTCCGGAGTTACCTACCCATTGTTTGTGGTCTGTCCGTCCAGGAGTAAGCTCACCCTGGTTCATAGGCAGTGGCAGCTGAAGGATTTCCCTACAAGAGAGGGGAGGAGCTACAACGTGCCAGTGGTGTGTCTGTCTGTACATGTGTGAACTAGTGGGTTCACAGTAGGCAGAGAGGTCAGAGGGGGACTTCCGGTGTGTTTAGCACTTTCTGCCTTATTCTCTTCAGAGCGGGTTTTTCACCCAGCCTGGGGCTCAGAAATTCTCAGCCCTCCTCCTATATCCATCCTCACAGCACTGAGGTTTCTTCCCACGGACTCCTGCTTTTTCTGTGGGTTCTGCGGATACGAACCCAGGTCCTCAGGTGCGTTCAGCAAGTGCTTTTACCCACTGAGCCATCCCTGAGCCCTGTTCAGGTGACTTTAGAAAACTTTTTCAGGAGGCAGAGGCAGGCAGATCTCTGAGTTCAAGGCCAGCCTGGTCTACAGAGTGAGCTCCAGAGAAAGCCTGTCTCAGAAACAAAACAAAACAACAACAACAAAAAACCCAAAACAACAACCAAAAGACCCCCCAAAACCCCAAAATATTTCCATCCCTTCCTCCCTCTCTTCAGTATTGAGGTGAGGACTGAACCCAGGATCCCATGAATGCTGGGCAAGCCCTTTATCACTGAACTACGTCCTAGCCTTTAGCAAGTTTTCTTAAGGTTTTAACTCTGAGGTATTGTTCAAATGCACCAGACCAAAATAGTAAAAATGTGTGTTGTGATCTCTTCAAATATTAGACACTCAGTTCCAGGCTGTCTAGGGATACACAGAACTTGTCTCAATAAATGAAATAAATTCAGATAATTTAAAATTTAGATTAAAATTGTATCAGAGTTGGTATGTGTTAGTTTTTTTTAATTGTGTGTGTGTGTGTGTATGTGGTTTTTTGAGACAGGGTTTCTCTGTGTAGCTTTGGCTGTTCTGGAACTCACTCTGTAGGCCGGGATGGCCTCAAGCTCACAGAGATCCTCCTGCCTTTGCCTTCCGAATTCTGGGATTGTGCCTTTAGTTCCAGAATTCTGGAGGCAGAGTCAGGAGGATCTCTGTGAGTTTGAGGTGCACGCACAAGCACTAGAATTCCATGGTTCACAGTGGAGGTCAGAGGACAATTTGCAGGAGTCTTTTCTCTCCATGTGGGTCTTGGGGATTGAACTTGAGACCCAGCAGCAAGTTCTACCATGCTGAGCCATCCAGCTGACCTTTCTTTTTGTTTTTGAGATAGGGTCTCATAGCCCTGGCTGGACTTGAACTTACAGCAGTCCTGGGTGCTGGGATTGCAGAGTTCGTTGGTCCCTTCCCTCCCTTTGGTTTTTCTTGAAGAACGCTTACACAGTCGGAATTCTCCACAGTGCGGATTATTTGGGTGTGGGCCCTTGGTGCTGAGACTGCCAGTGTTGCCCCTGAGCTCTGCCGTGATTCCCTGGCTCCGGTGATTGCGCCATACTCAGCTTGAGTTCACCTTCTGTGTGACTTCTCCGTGGTCAGCTCATCTCTCAGGCTTCCTGTGCTAGTGCGTGGGTCTGCCCCTACACCTGTGCTCAGGGCTGCATTAGATACTTGCGGGGATTAATTCCAGAGTGTCAGAGCATCCCTGATTGTTCAGGACTTGGGGTCCTCCAGGACCAGAGACAGTAAAGGGCAAAGGAATCCAATGGTGGCTTAGCTCACAGGCAGTGCTCAGGAAGTTCAGCATCCACTCTGTTCTCCCTGCAGGATCATTCCTTTATCCTGGACTCCTGGCCCTGAGAAGCAGCAAGTGAGGAACCTACTTGCTGTTTTCAATTTAAGCGACCCCTGGTGGCTTTTGTGATTTTTCTCAGGGGTTGGAGAGATAAGCTTTTTAAAAAGCAGGGCTTGGGCTGGAGGGATGGCTCAGGGTTTAAGAGCACTTGGTGCTCAGGAGACCCTGGTCCAATTTCCAGCACCCCTATGGTAGTACACAACCATCTGTAACTCAAGGTCCAGGGGTTCCAACAACCTCTTTTGACCTCCACAGACACTGCATGCATATAATGTACAGACATACACGCAGGTAAAACACTCATGCATATACAAATAAATGCATTTTTAAAAATTGTGCTTTAAAGAACGCAGCATGAACTTTTCCATCATGGACGGTTTTGTCCCCTATTTTCCCAAGAGAGAGGCCATAGGTATTATCTCTGGACCTGTCTCCTCCGATGTTTTGAGTCTCTCGCTGACTGTTAGATTATCAATTAGGCTATGGTGGCTGGCCGGTGAGCCCCAGGGATCTGCTAGTCTCCACCGCTGGGATGGCAAACCTCTGCCACGATTTTTGTGTAGGTTCAAAGAATTGAACTCAGGTTTCCATGGTTGCACAGCAGACATGTCACCAACAAATCCGTCTCATCAGCCTTGGCAAGACCACTGCTAAGAGCTGAGGCGTCAGTATCAGTAAGTCCTGTACCCTTGCATCGTGAACTTCCCTTCCTTCAAATTCAGAACTTCTTGGTCACCCTAAGAGCTGACCCGCTAAGGTTACTGAGCACACCTCCCCAAGCTCTGGTCACTCAAAGACTGAGCACTCCTCCTCAAGCTCTGGCCACTCAAAGACACAGTGTTTTAAGTTCCAACTCATCAATGGCCCCTAGGCCAGAGAAAGTGTCAGGCTCTGCTTTGGTTCAAGAGGAGGCATCACCAAAGGAACCTCTGGGGCAGGGTGATGGAACCCTGGCTGCCTGGAGGGACACACTGGGTGCCCTGTGCCCTGGGTGAGGCTGGGCTCGAGGATCAGCAGCCTGGCCTCACATGCCTTTCTCCCCAGGTCCCGACGCCAAGGGGGGGGACAGCCCCCCAGTCCGGGAGGACTCTACAGTCGCCGAGGACACACGCAACCCCTCGCAGCCGGCGCTCCCGCAGCTCCCACGCCGCCCGCAGCTGCTGGATGAAGACGCAGGGCCGGACGAGGACGGGGCCACGGCCGCAGAGGGCAGCGAGCCCGCCCGGGGAGACCCAGAACCCGCGTCCACGTCCGGCGAAGCGGGACCCGGGCCCAAGGTCACCGGCGGCACCTTGCCGCCCATAGGCTTCGTGGGTGAGCCGCCGCCCTACGCGCCGCCGGACCCCAAGGCAGTGGCGCTGCTCTACCCGCCCTTCCCGCAGGTACCGGTGCTGTTCCAGCCCGCACCCGGACCCACCGCACTCTACCCACCGCCGCCTGGGCCGCTCTTCCCACCCGCCACCGCTGCCGGAGCCTCCTTCCCCTTCCCCGCGGTGAGAGCACGCCCCATGGCAGACCTACACACAGGTGGCTAGATTGCTCGAGGTGGAGAAAAGCCGACAAAGCAAGGAGGATTCCTAAGGATAAATAGGAGCTGTTCAAGAAGGACACTAGGCACAGGTTGCGGGGCCAAGCCAGGTGTTCTGGGAAGGATGCGTTTGTTGTGGTGGTGAGAGGAGTAAGGAAGGTGACATCAGTGACCGCGGCCCCAAAGTGGATGTGAGGTGATAGCCTGATCGGAAGAAAAATAATAAATAAAAAGATCCCCGCCCCCCCCCCCCCCCCCCCCCCCCCCGGAGACAGGGCTTCTGTTTAGCTCTGACCATCCTGGAACTTGGTCTGTAGACCAGGCTGGCCCCTGACTCACAGAGTTTTGCCTCTGCCTCCCAAGTGCTGGGATTAAAGGCCGTGCGCCACCACCGCCTGGCTAAAAGAAAACTTTTTTTTAAAGACAAGGTCTCATGCAATTCAGGCTGGCCTGGAACTCACTTTGTAGCTGAGATACCTGATTCTGTTGCCTCCACCTCCTAAGTGCTAGGACTATGGTGGCGCACGCCTGTAATTCCAGGAGAGGCAGAGGTTGGTGGGTCCCCGGGTTTTAGGCCAGCCAAGTCTACATAGAGAGACCCTGTTGACAAAAAGGCAGGCAGGCAGTGGGTTGCCACTGGGGTGGTGGGGTGGAAGTCTACACAGCTCCCTGGCAGGATAGGACATTTGTGGTGGTCAGCCCTGGACTAGACAGTGTGTGTAGGGCAGAGTTGAGAACACTCCAGGGGCCAGGGGCGGGTATGAGAAGGGGAAGGGGGTGGGGGTCAGCCCCACTTTCCCTGGTTTTTCATCTAAGTAGTTCTGCCCCACAGTATGGCAGCCCCATGGCTGGTGGGCCTGCCCCCATGCAAGTGGAGCACAGGCCTCTGCCCAAGGACTTCATGATGGAGTCAGTGCTGGTGACCCTGTTCTGTTGCCTTCTCACCGGGCTTATCGCCATCGTCTACTCCCATGAGGTAAGTGACCGGGAGGGACACAGCTGTAAGATAGGAGCCTCTGCCCCTGTGGGGACTTGTAGGTGTCCTACACAGCAGCTAGCAGCTGGGTAGGACCTAGGAAGAAGCCCCGTTGTGGGGCCTAGCCTTTCTTGTCTGTTTGCCTGTGACCCTCATTACTAAGGATCTGTTCTGGCAAGTTCTAAAACAAAACAAGGTATAAATGATTGATGAGGGTCGAGGTGCTGCCCAGCCCTGTTGGAGTATTTCGGCAGCCTGGAGTCTGCATACCCATTCAGCTGCCCCTGCTAGCCCCTTTCTAGCTGCCATCTGCCTGCCTACACCTCTGTCTTGCTGGCTCACAACTACTCACCCATTAATTCATCTCCCTGCTCTCCCTCCTGCCAAGACACATCTATCAATCCAGCCTCCCGCCCTCCACCCATCGGTCATCTGTCAGTTCATCTACCTCCTTCACCTGCTTTTTCACTGACTCACCTCCCAGTTTCTATTCCTCTGCCTCGCTCCCTGTTCATCCTTTCATTTGCACGACTGTCCATCTCCATCCATGCTCTATCTCACTAGCATCTCCCCCCCCCCCGCCTTTCCCTCCATTACTGTTCACATGCCTGGCAGTGGCTTAGGCCCGGGGGACTCACTGACATTCTGCCATGATATTCTGACTGACAGAAGGCAAGCCTTGGGGTGGGAGCTGTGCTTTGCAGCTCTCAGCCTGGCCTTGCTGAAGTGGGGAAAGTCTCAGTTCAGGTTAGCATCAGCTAGGACTAAGGGGAGCAAGCAGCTCAGAGACAGGACTGTGGGTTTTGACTTCCCCACCAGCTGTGTGGCCCAGGGAGGTCATTCAAGTCTGTTGGATTTTCATGCCATCATCAGCAAAGTGGGGTGCAATGAGCCCCATTTGAGAGCTGCTATGAGGTGGCATGAGAGAAATTTGAGGGCATTCCTTAGTGCTAGAGGGACCTCTGTCACCATTCCCGCACCTCAATGAGCTGTGGGGCTGGGTATCAATATTCCCAGACTGTCAGTTCTGGCTTGTGGCCTGGTCTTGAAGTTGTGCTGGTGGGGCTTGGGGTGCATAGAAGGTGAATCACTGTTGATGCATCCCACCCTGACCTGTCTCATTACAGACTCGAGCAGCCCTGGGCAGGGGTGACCTGGCACAGGCGGAGGAGGCTTCGAGGAAGGCCCGCTCACTCGTACTCTTCAGCCTGCTCTTTGGGGTCTTTGTGTCTACCAGCTGGGTCATCTATGTGGTGGTGGCCCTCTACCTCCCCTGAGCCCAGGACTTGCAGGCCAGGCTGTGCCCTTTCCGTGGACCCTGATCCCTGTGTTGCTCACACAGGGTAAAAGGGAGGTGGGCTCAGAAGTCCTGTCCGTGGGTGGCCCACTGAGGCCTTCGGTAGGATCCAAATCTGAGGGACACAGGCCCTTCCTGGAATGCCTGCCTTCACCTTCACTCCTGGAGAACACAGGAGACTACAGTCTTCACTGTCTTCAGTGCCTTCCAGAGGACATGGCCACCTCCAGCCCAGCTCAGGGATCTGGCTCTAGTTGTATGCACTCTCCCTGGGAGAGTGAAGAGGAGGGCTCACTTCTCCTTCTCTCCCTGGGAGTTCCTGCCTGCTCCTGCACCTAGCTCATGCTGGGAGAGATCAGGGCTGCTATGGTCAGTCAATAAGAAGGGACAGAACTTCCTGTCACTACTTCAGAGAACAGCGCTATTTTCTGTCTTCCATCTGTGCAGCTGAATCCCCAGGTCCATTGCTTAGCCTTCTCCGAGCTGTCTGTCGCGGCTCACACTTCAGCTCCACTTACAGGACACCTGGTTTCCAGAGATCCACTTTTCTAAAAGTCTCTCTCTTCCCTTTACTGCCTCTGGCTTCTGCTGGCTGCCTGTCCGAGGCTTTCCGCTTTTGCCTTTCCCTGCCCCAGCTTCCTGCTCACTACAGTCATTGGAAGAGGCCAGCTGAGGGTTGAGGATGTTTCGGTTTGTTCAGTTCCCTGCATGCACAAAGCCCCGTGTTCCATCCCTATCGCTACACGGATGGGGTGCGGCAGTGTGTGTCTGTAATCCCAGAGCTTGAGCAGAAGGAACAGTTCAAGGACAGCTCTGGCCACACTGAAAGCTGGAGGTAAGCCTGGGCTAAGTGAGACTGTCTCAAAAATAAACAAAGGTGCTAGGTGACGGTGGTACACGCTTTTAATCCCAGCACTCAGGAGGCAGAGGCAGGTGGGTCTCTGAGTTCATGGCCAGTCTGGTCTACAGAGTGAGCTCCAGGATAGGACAGGCTCCAAAACTACAGAGAAACCCTGTATTGAAGAATAAAAAAAAGTAGCTGACAGGCTCCAAATGTTACAGACAAACCCTGTCATGAAAAACAAACAAACTAAAAACAAACAAAAGGGCCAGTTAGGGATGGCTGTCCTGACTGGGAGTGCTTTCCAATCAGGCCACCCCAGATGCCGTGAGATACCAGCTGTGTCCCAGGGCCAAGTCCAGCCGGCTGTGAGGGAGACTCTAGTCACAGGGTCCCATCCATCTCTAAGGAGGGCACTAAGACGGATTTTAAAGCGTGGGCAGCTCTCACCACACACACACACAGAGGCTGGCCCCTCCCCGCCCTGCTCCTAGTAGCCAACAGCTCCTGAAGCGGAAGCCCAACCCCCTCCAGGGGCGGAGACTGGACTAAGGCAGTCAGCAGTGAGCAGTGTGGAGATCCAGAACACAGGGCTGTTCTGGAACCAAGAATTTGACCTTCAAAATGCATGACAGCCACAAAGAGGACAAGAGGATTTTTTGGGAAGCTGGTAGATGCCTCAGAGGTACCTCATAGCACCCAGCAGCCAATGACACCATTCTCACGCCTTTTAAAAAAGTCGCCACGGAAAAGTCTCTAGAAGGCTGTTCCTTTGGAGGTATCAGTCACCTGGGGATCCTGTTAAACTGCAGGGAGCCTGTAACTGCAGCCTAAAGCTCTGCATGACTAGTGGGAATTTTGCCTCTTTTGCTGCTGCTTCAGAATACCTTGGGTGGTGATAAATAAAACTGTCAAAAGTACCTGCTCAGGATCTAAAGCTTCAGTGCCTATTAATGCTGTTGTGAGGGAGAGGCTCAGAACAGGAAAGCGGAGTCTAGAATGTGAGAAACAGACAGCTCAGCACTAAGGGTGAATATACAGCTATGGTGGGGGACGGCCCAGCACTAAGGGTGAATATACAGCTATGGTGGGGGACGGCCCAGCACTAAGGGTGAATATACAGCTATGGTGGGGGACGGCTCAGCACTATGCATGACTATTCACCAATTAAAGGGTGATGGCTCATCAGGTAAAGGCATTTGCCACCAAGGCTGACTGCCTGTTTAATCCCCAGAACCTGCATGGTGGAAGGAGCGAGGCAACTTCTCAAAGTTGTCCCCTGAGCTCCACATAGGCACTGGGACATATGCACAGCTGCCCATTACAAACACACACACAAACACAAACCACATGTAAGTTGAAAAATTCAAAATACTGCTCATAGTAACAGAAGACAGATGGTGGTGGCGCACACCTTTAATCCCAGCACTCAGGAGGTAGAGGCAGGCGGATCTCTGTGAGTTCAAGTTCAGCCTGGTCTACTCAGTGAGTTCCAGAACAAGGGCCACACAAAGAAACCGTCTGAAAAAACAGAACAAACAAAAAGTGACAGAAGTATTAAGATTTATAAATATACTTAAATAATAAAGATCTGTCTGGCTAGAGAGATGTTCCAGTGGTTAAGGGTGCTAGAGCTTTTTTTTTTTTCTTCGACACAGGATTTCTCTGTGTAGCTTTGGAGCCTTTCTTGTGCTGGGATTAAAGATTAAAGGCATGCTTCATGCCAGTGAAAAATAAGTCTTAAAAAAAAAGGGGGATAACAACTGAAGATGACATCTGATGTCAGTCCCTGGCCTCCTTACCCACAGACACGTGCACTGCACACACACACACACACACACACACACTATTGGGATTTTAACAGGAATTGCTTCACACCAGCGATTAATTGAGGATGCGATGGCTATTTTGGGAGTTCTCAGTATATAGCTGAGGCTACACAGTGTACCACACCTGGAAACTGACATCTTTACAATATGATCTGATAAAATGTCTCATTTTCTGTATGTTTTTTGCATGTGGTGTGGTATTGGGGATTGAACCTAGGACCTCACACATACTAGGCAAGCATCTTACCACTGAACTATACATCCAGCCCTTACATGTAGGTCATTTTCTTTTCTTTCTTTTTTTTTTTTTAAGACTTATTTATTATATATACAACATTCCTTCTATGTATGCTTGCATGCCATAAAAGGGCACCAGATCTCATTAAAGATGGCTGTGAGCCACCATGTGGTTGCTGGGAATTGAACTCAGGACCTCAGGAAGAACAGTCAGTGCTCTTAACCTCTGAGCCATCTCTCCAGCCCCTCCTTTCTTTTTTGCTATTTTTTTCGAGACAGGGTTTCTCAGTGTGGCTTTGGAGCCTGTCCTGGAACTAGCTCTATAGACCAGGCACACCTCAAACTCACAGAGATCCGCCCACCTTTGCCAACTGCTGGGATTGAAGGCATACGCCACCACTGCCCAGCAAATCCTTTCTTTCCTTTTAAAGCCCCCTGAAGTCTGACATGTCTGCTGAAGTTTGTGCTCACAGGATGATGTAGTCCATATTACTGTTTTCCTCTTCAGTGTTAATCTCAAGTGTGCACTTCTTGTTTTATTGCAATTGACTACGATTGCAAGCACTGCAATACTAAGAGTGTGGATGGCAAGCTGCCTTTTGATCTTGGAAGGTTTTCAATTTTTCATCTTTGTAAAAAAGATAAAAAATTAACCAAGTGCTGTAGTTCTAAACTTTTTAAGCATTAAAAAAAATAACACACAGATGTCAGATTTCAGTATTAACTGGAAAGTTATAAAAAAATGAATTTTACTGCTATGGTTAACTATACTTTCAATCCAGACTTTTTTGTTTTTCGAGACAGGGTTTCTCTGTGGCCTTGGAGCCTGTCCTGGAACTCGCTCTGTAGACTAGGCTGGTCTCGAACTCAGAGATCTGCCTGCCTCTGCCTCCCGAGTGCTGGGATTAAAGGCGTGCGCCAACACTGCCTGGCAAGACTTTTTATTTTTTTTAAAAGACAAGGTTTCACTTGTATCCCGGCTGGCCTGGAGATCACAGGAATCCACCTGCTTCTGCCTCCCAAGTGCCGGGATTAAAGATGTGTACCTCCTACCAAGTGTGACTCAGACTTTTTATAACTGTTTTAACATTTTGTGTATGAGTGTTTTTGTTTGCATGCATGTGCACTACTTACATGCCTGGTGCTGGGAGAGGTCAGAAGAGGGCACTGCCTGCCCTGAAGCTGGAGTTACAGACGACTGTTAGACACCACGTGTGCTGGGACTTGAACTCAGGTCTTCAGCAAGAGCAGCCACTGCTCTTAACTGCGGAGTCCTCTCCCCAGTCTGACTTCATCAGGGGCTTGCTGGGAGCTGTCCTCCTGGGTGTGGTACTTCATTCCCAAGGTCTGAGGACATTTCATGGCTCTGAGACCATATCCCTTCCCTCAGCACTCATTTGGGAAGTCACAGGAGTGACCTGCAGAAGGCACTGTGATGACAGAGCTTAAAGCCTGGTGCCTGAAATTCACCCCACACACCTCTTCTCACAGGGCAGGGACACAGCTCTTTGGGTGTGCCTAGTGCTTTTGTATTTACTTTTATTTTTTCTCATGCATATGTGTGTGTGGAGGTTGAGGACACCTTGCAAGAGTCAGTTCTCTCCTACCTCATGGGTCCCAGAGAACCCAGGTTGTCAGAGTGGCCACTAAGCCATTTTCCAGGCCTGTTTCCTTTCAGTCCGGGGATATGCAAGGAGGGGCGGGGGGTCTGAGAAGGGCAGATCTTGGTGCTATCCATCTACTCAGCCAGAGTGACCACAACCACAAGAGTAGGTCTGAGAAGAGAATGCCGACCAGAGCCCTAGGCTCCACCCCACCCCCTCCCCTTCCCCTTCAGCTAGGTCACAAAAAGGTAGGGACTGGCCCAAGGCAGCCTGGCACAGAGGCGGCATCAGACGGGCTTTTGTCTGTTTATTTTTTCATATAAAAGTTACGCGTTTGTAATGTCTGTAGGAAGATGCCACTGTCGGACAAGTTAGTGGGGATTTATATTACAGCATCATACTGGGAGGCATTGGGCAGGTGTCTCGGTTCACAATCAGCCAGATGTGGCATTTGCTTGTTCTAGCCTTGTCCATACCAAACTCACAGGTAAGGGCTGGCCTCTGTTGAAAACTGAATTGTCCATGCCACTCAGGATGCCTACAAAGACTGATCTCCACAGCTCTCCCAGCCCCCCACCCCCGAGAAACAGACATGTGGAAGCCAGGCTGCAGTGAGCACTGGGCTCAGCCTCAGCCAGAGGCAGGTGACTAGGGAAGCCTGTTGGCTAATAAGTTAAATCCACACATTGCACCTCACTGTGCCCACACGGAGGCTCCAGAGCTGTTCTGGCCCTTTGCTTAGGCCACCAAAGGCTCCCAGGACTATAGGAGGCTCTGGCTTTTCTGGATCTGGAAGGTGAGCCTTCTCTTCTGCCCAGCTCATGCTTGGGAACCTGCAGGTGCCAGACCACACACTCGCTGCCTGCTGTGGCACCAGGAGGCTGGGCCTGGTGGTCTGTGCTACAGAGTGAGGCTGGAGGAAGGGCCCGATGTACACAGTGCTCCCACTCGCACACAGCAGCACTCAGAGCTGGGGAGGGACAGGAGGCAGGAGGCAATGACTGAAATGAAAGGACCTGCAAAGGAGAAACAAACCAAAGACCCACACGACTGCTCACAAGCTTGACACCACACACACTCCTTAAACAACCCGGTGCCCTGGCTGCTGCCAGAGCCGGCCAAGGGGCCGTTCACAGATGTCCCCCTCTCTACAGCACAAATAAACGGAGAGGGGGAAGAACAGCCCAGAGTTCCTTTTTGATAAAAGCTGCTAAAATAACATCCAGGAGGGGTTCAGAGCGACAGCTGTTTCAAAGTTGCACCTGGCCAGCAGCTGTTGCCGTCTTCTTTCTGCTGCCATGACTGGGTTGAGGAAGCACAGAGATCCTGGTGTCCACCTGACCAAGCCTCATGACCAGAAGAAATGGGTGCTTGTTCATGCAAAAGTGAACTGGAGGCATGGGAGGGCTAGCAGCACGTCTGACCTGCACCCTGCCAAACAGCCACAGTGGTGGCCATGGAGCCAAGGCCTGGGAGACCCTAGCACTGAGCCCTGAACATCTTGCCCTCGATTGTCAACCTCAGCAGCAGCGGATGGCTCCACATCAGGGGACGAGCACCTGCCTGGAATCAGAAGGCCTCTGGAGGCACACCCCAGGCCTGCTCAGCCTTCTCGGGGACACCAGACATTGCCAGGGTACAGAAAGGAACTAGGGACCTGCAGGCTGTCGGGTTGGGCAAAGTAGAAGGGAAGCCCATAGGCCTGAAAGGGACAGGAGATGGCATTTAAGGCACACAGCAAGCATGGAGGGACTGCTTGCCTCTCCTTCGGTCACTAAAGACCCTCACTCTGACCTACTCAGAAGCACAGCCTTGGCCCCAGCTCAGCATGAACTCCCCATTCCTTCTGCCTCCTCTTCCTGATCCTCAGAGTGCCAGTGGTGTGGGTGGCGGCTGCGGCTGGGCCAGGGATGGGGGCACAGGAAGAAGGTGCTACTGGTGTTGCTGTCATGTGTAGCAGGTGAGCCCTAGTGGGCCATGCATGGCAGGACAGGTCTGGGGCCACTTCCGTGAGAACTGCCAGCTCTGTGGCTGCTGATGCCACTCACCATACCTTCTGGGCCAGGTCTCCATGCCTCATCCTCCATACTGAAAAGGCAGGGGATGGAGAGCACAGATCCCTGCCGTGGCCCTTCTCTGCTTTCTGCCTCCCATGTCCCTGGAGGGCAGCCCACCCGAGGGTCCTGGGGCTCCTACCGTCTGCCGCTTAAGAAGGTGAGGGTGCCCTTGAGAGTGTTGGGGCTGCCACTGCCCTAGCCTGCTGCTCAGGTCTCTGCTGCTCCCCAGTTGTAGGGGAACAGTAGGGAACAGGAGGGAGCATCGATAGAAAACAGAAAACAAAACCAGACCAGGAGCCGCCAGTTCACAAGCCAGTCCTGAGGCCTGCCGGCCAGCTTGTTGTGGACCCTGGGGCTTTAGCCACAGGGAGAGAGGCAGGAAACCGGCTAGCAGGCTCGGGTGCTGCCACACAGCTAAGCTGTGGACAGGCCCTGAGGCTGGACAGTCCAGGTCCTCTCCGGACCGCTCGAGCGTTCTTACACCCAACTAGCTCCTAGGTCTTCTCTTCACGGTCTGTTTTCCGCCTTGTTATGTTCCTGGGTTTGATCTTCAGAGAGAGTTCCCATAGGGCCTCCTCGGCCAGGTGGTCACTGAAGTCATTGAAGAAGTTTATGATGTCGTCGTTTCTCCGGATGTCATAGTGCCTAGGGGGAGAGGGGCAGTCAGCGAGTCCAGGGCTAGCTCAATAGCTAGGCTAGAACCTCTCACAAGGCGCAACCCAGATAACTGTGGGCCCTCACAGTCAACTGCCTGGCAGGGCCACTGCTACCCAAGCTGACAGGGGTCAGCAGCACTCAGCACCAGACATAAAACAGCGTGAGCAGCCCGCTGTGTGCTCTGGGCCCCCAACTAGCACTGCTGCAGTGCTCCTCAAGGGTCCCCTGGGCAGACTCGTCTGGGACATGGTACACTCAGGCCATTCTGAGTGGGCCTGCCCGGACTACCCTAGAGCCAGGTAGCCTGGATTGTCAGTCTCCTTTTTTGGTTTTTCAGGACAGGGTTTCTTTGTGTAGCCTTGGCGGTCCTGGAACTCTGTAGATCAGTCGGCCTCCTTCTTATGGCCTGGAGAGTGCCTGCTGCCTGACTTGTATGTAACTGGAGGACAAACTGGCTGTAACCATAGGCCCAGGACCAGGCCCAGACAAGGAGTTGAGCCCTTTATGTGGATTTCTCCATACTGTCCTGATAAAACCCAGGGGAGCAGGGACTGTACCCCATCCCACAGATACAGGCTCCTGGCCCTCTGGGCTGTGCCCCTCCCTGCAACGAGGCCAGGCTGGCACCAGGTAGCACTTACACCTGCTGGAAGCACCGCATGCTGTCCAAGATGTTGAACTGTTGCCACCGCTTGGAGAAGTTCACTTTCCCGTCAATATAGTCTGGGTTTCCCAGGTGAACGAAGGTCAGGTCCTGCAGGATCAGACCTCTGGGGATGAAGGCAGAAGCCAGTTACTGTATGGAGACAAGACTCAGGAGGCAGCTGTTTTGTTGTAAGCTGGCTTTGCCACCAGAACTGTAGCCCATGATAAGCAGCTACTGAACCGCAGAGCAAGCCAGAGCATAGATTTAGGTGGTCTTTTGAACCACGTGAATCCTTGCTTTCTGGACTCTGGGTCAGATTCCCCTACAGATCCCTTAAAAACTAGCTCAGCACTGGCAGAGCCTGGAGCCCTTGAAGTCTTATGGAGGACTTACAGGCTAGGGAGGACTGTGGGTCTGACCTGGCTACAGCGTCAGGCAGGCTGTAGCTGCTAATGTGAAGTGGTTAACTGAACAGTTAAATAGACTAAAAATGCAGAAATGGCTCAGCAGTGTTTACTGCTGCTGGGTGTGGTGGCACACGCCTTTAATCCCAGCACTCAGGAGGCGGAGGCAGGCCAGCCTGGTCTACAGAGTGAGTGCCAGAACAGGCTCCAAAGCTATACAGAGAAACCCTGCCTTGAAAAACCAAAACTGAAACAAAAAACAAAACAAACAAACAAACAACAAAAACTCAAATGGGGCTGGAGAGATGGCTCAGCAGTTAAGAGCATTGGCTGCTCTTCCAGAGGACCCAGGTTCAATTCCCAGCACCCACATGGCAGTTCACAATTGTCTGTAACTCAAGTACCAGGGCATCTGACACCTTCACACACCAAATGCACATAAAATTAAATAAATTATTTGAAAAAAAAAGGAAGAAGAAAAAGAAAAGGAAAAAAAAGTTTTTAACTGCCATTGCAGAAGACCTGGGTTTGGTTCCCAGCACCCACATGGCCACTCATAACTACTTGTAACTCTAGTTCCTGAGTATCCCATTCCCTCTTCCGAAGTCTGTGAACACACATATGCATGCGTGCGCGCGCGCGCACACACACACACACACACACACACACACACTCTCTCTCTCTCTCTCTCTCTCTCTCTCTCTCTCTTAATATACATATAAAAGATGAAAACAACAAAACCCCACAAAAAATGAGCAGAGGGAGCTGAGAGGTCTGAACCATCAGGTGTGGTGACCATAGAGCTGTGGGCGAACTCACAGGTATGGGATACATGGGGGTTCCACCTCTGAGAGAGCAGCCCGGTAGGCTCGGAAAGAGGATGAGCTGTCAATCAATGTGCAGTACTCGGCCAGGCCCTGCAGGATAGAGGTGGATTAGTGACATGTGATGATGCCAGGGGCCCATAACATGCCAGACTCAGGCCCTGTTGACACCTGCTGATGGTGGAAGGCCTCAGGCCTGTTTGTGGCTGATGTGAGTCCTCAGGGAAGAGCCTGTTGGGCTCACTCATCTCACCCACCCAATAGGCCTAGTTTAGAGTACTGTGTCCAGAACGGCCACTCTGGATGGATGGGCTAAAGAATGCATTCAGCAGGTGAAGCTGGGAGAGTTGACCCCACAGCCAACCATGAAAGTCACAGGACCTGCTGATTGGAGACCAGAGAAAGGAAGCTGAGGTTTTTGGAGAAGCAGCTGTCTTGGTCACACAGAGGTAGGTGGCTAGATGGAGACCCATGTCCATTCTTATCAGGTTCATACCAGCCTGTCCAGACTTCCCACCACCCACCTCTGAGGTTTGCCTCTGCCACTCCAGTCTGCGGATGGGTGCTGAGTCCAGAGCTGAGAGGATGGCCAGGTAGGAGTTGAAGTTGTTCAGCTTGCGCAGGTGCTGCAAAGAGAGGCGGCGGTAAGGGTAGGGGCAGCGGAGGCTGATGGCTCTAGCCTCCCCAGGCAGAGTTGGAGGGCTCTGGGTACTGAGGCACAGTTACCTTCATGATCTTGATGAATTTCAGAAGCAGCCTCTCCCGGTCCTGGGCCTTCTCTTGCAGCATGATGATGGACCGTACCCTGCAGGAGATGGCCAGATAAGCAACAGCTGAGCTAACCATCTTCCATAGGCTCGGTGGCCCTGGAGATGAAATATGTGTGACACCTGTGCCAACTGGTTATAAGTTCTTACATATTTGAAGCCAAAGGAAGCATAAGAGTGGATCTGGTCCCTGATCTTAGGGTGTTCACTGTACCTCAGGGGGCCAGAACAAGGACCGTGGCTTCTCCAAGGGAGGCTTGGGAATTGAAGCATCTTCAGCAGGGAAAGGCCTCATGGGGCCTGATGCTGGCTCAGAGATCAGCTAACAGCTGAGTAGGAAACCACTGTGTCAGCCAAGGGAATAGAACTTAGAACCTTAGCAATAAGGTTTACCTCATGCTGGCCTCAACCTCCTATGGTTTACAAGGGTCACTGCAGGGCTACTCTCCTATCCTGTAAAGGACACCTGTGTCAGGGATGTCAGAGGCCATGGCTCCAAAGGGTGCTGTGCACTTCCAGCCTGCCCAGAGCTTCCTGCAGCAGCAGACTGTGGATCCGGCAAGGCTCAGGAGGGAGGCAGTTCCTATCTGCCCTAGAAACTAGCACACGAAGATTGGAATGGTGGCTACTGGTGAGGGAGGCCCTTTCCCAAGCAGCGGGAGAAGCAAGGCCTCCAAGAACACTGAGAAGCAATGAAACCTTCCCCTGGGGCCATGGCAGACATGTGGGGTAGGGCTGATGCAGCAGGAGGTGGAGGCACCTGGTCACATTGTGAAAAGGCAAAATGACTGGGTTATACACACACAGTGCTGGCCTTCATTCTGCTTTAAGAATTCAGAGTCACCGGGCGGTGGTGACACACGCCTTTAATCCCAGCACTCGGGAGGCAGAGGCAGGCGGATCTCTGTGAGTTTGAGGCCAGCCTGGTCTACAAGAGCTAGTTCCAGGACAGGCTCCAAAAGCTACAGAGAAATGCTGTCTCGAAAAACAAACAAACAAAAACAAAACAAAACAAAAACAACCCCCCCAAAACAAAAACAAAACAAAACAAAAAGAAAACAAGAATTCAGAGACAAACTGGGTGTGGTGGCCCTTAAATTAGGAGAATGTAGGCCAGGCAGTGACAGCAGGCCCCTTTAATCCCAGCATTTGGGAGGCAGAGGCAGGAGGATCTCTGTGAGTCCAAGGCCAACCCGGTGTACTAGTAATTTTCAGTCAGGGGCGCGTAGAGAGGTGTCCTTTGATTTGCAAAGCCTTAACAGTCTACTCCTTTGCTTATCAGTTGATCTCTATCAGGCAGTCAGGTGAGCTGCAGCCCTGACGGCTTTACTGGTCCTGCAGAGTGGCAGTGTGCAACAACGATCAAAGGATGCCTCCTGCTTCGCAGAGTCACCAACCAATCCTGGCACTCTTCCCTGCCAGGCTTCACTTAGAGCCTATGGTGCCTCCTCAACCAGCTCTGTAGGAAACCACCCCCTCCCTGCCTTCTCTCTGGTGCCCACAGTTCAAGGCTAGAGCCCACAGGCTCTGGAGAGAGCTCAGGACCGGCCATTCAACCTCTCTGCCAAGGACGCCTGAGCTGCGCCACCCAGACCACCTGAGCGAGTGCTGTGGCCACTCTCACCAGTAGGACATGTTGTTGAAGTGCTCCGTGAACTGGGTCAGATTGGGGCTCTTCTCCTCATTCTGCTCTTTGGCCCAAAGCAAAACTTCAGGAATCTGGGTGGAAACAGAAGAGATGGCACTACAGCCTGCGGTGTTCCTGGTCTGGGGCGGGCTGGGGGGGCTCTCCTTAGGGACAGTCAGCAGCAGCGTCCAGGCAGAGAGCTGCTTCCTTTCACAGGGCACCTCAACACATACCTCTATCTTATAGAAGAGCTCGGCGTCCAGCAGTGTCAGCTGCTCTGCTATCTCGTGGCTGTGGAAATCATGCAAGGTCCCTGGCCTGGAACACAGCATGAGAAGCATGGTTGGGGGAGAGTAATGCAGGCTTTACCTCCACAGGTCCTTCTGAGCCACAGAGCTGCTCTCAGGTAACTGGCTTCCTTCCTCTCCTGCCTCCGCTCCACATGCCTACCATCCGACACACCCCCACCAGCTGGGCAGAGGGCAAGAAAGACTTCCCAGGCTTTTAGAAAGTCAGGATGGCATAGGCGGTAACATCAGTGCTGGGGAAATCCAGAGCTGACCAACAGCCCAGAGCACATCCATCTTCTCCATTTGCATGGGGAGAGGCCCAGTCATAGGAGCCCAGGAACTGTCCCGGAGGCACCTTGTCACAGGGCTGTGAGCAAAGGCAGCTGCTGGGCTCAGTTCTGATCTGCAGCACAGTGCTGGGACACTGGCTCACCTGGCTGCAACACCCCTGGCTGCCAGAGGCTGGTCGGAATGGGCACACCTGAGCAGCTTCTTCTGGTCCACCTTTTCCAGAATGTTCTTCCGGAGTACACGGGCCAGGCTGAGCTCTCCGCTGCACACTAGACGGAAGACTAGCTCCATCAGTAGCTTCAGGATCTCCTCCGTCAACTCCACCAGGCTAAGGGCCAAGGGCACTTGGTGAAATGTAGGCCAAGGACCCAGTTGAGGACAGTGCTGGGAGTGGCCTTTCTGGAATAGGTCCCTGCCAACTTACTCAACACATGCTGCTTTCTGCCTCGGGGCAGATCCTGTCTAACCTGGGTATTATGTCAGGGCAGAAGACCCTCATCTCCACTGAGCCCCTCCATTCCTGACCTCAGCAGTATACAGCCACCACACATGAACAAGATGCCATCCAAGGGCAAGGACTCAGATGTGGCAACCCCAGAACTGCTTACTGTGAATCTTTCTGTGAACTAGTCCCAAGATAACTCAGGAAGGCGCAGTCCTAGATGGGGCAGGGTTTCTCTTGAGAGTCTAGGACCCACTCCACCCTCAGAGCTGGGACGAATCAATGGAGCCAGTGTGCTGAGGGCACATACCTCCACAGTGGGTGGAGTGTTAACAGTTGGGTGATCTAGGTGAGGAAGCCTGCACAACTCCATGGCAAGCTAGCGGCCTGCTGCAATGCACAGTCCTGAACATTGGCCAACCAGCCCTGGGACCCCGGGGTGAGGAACTCACCAGAGCTCATCCACCACTCGCACCAGCACAAAGAATGTGTTCTTGCTGACTCGCTTCTTGAATGTGTCAGCGAAGGGAGAGAACTTCTCGTATGTAAAATGCGGGTTAAGGTCCATAGGGCAGGGTCTGCATGGAATGCTAATTTTGAGGCTCTACCCCCCATGAGCCACTTAAAGTGCTGGGAACTGGTGAGCTGAAGGCTTAGCTTATGGAAGCAAAGGCCTGGTCTGTGTGCAGCAAGAATGTGCAAATCTAGTCCAGGCCACTTGTTCCACAGGCTGCTGCACCCTCCAGGGCATCTGCGGGTTAGACCTGAGTGCTGACATGCTGGCTGAGGGCCATGGTGCTGGGCCTCAGGTCGAGGGAGCAGATCCCTCTCTAGACATCCTCGAAAACCCAGGGCCCAGAGAGTGAACAGGTCAAAAAGCCTCCCTCTCCATCCTATGGGCTTCCATCCAGAGATCATTTCCCCAGCCACACAACCACAACGGTGTGGATGCTCCTAGGAGCTTGCACCTTGGAAAGCTAGGCTGGTCCTCCCTTGTGGGAACAACAGACTCTGCAGGTGCTCCCACCCCATGGCAGCCCTCACACTTGACTCATGACCATTGATGCCAGAGTCTACTTTGGAAACTGTGGCTTCCTGCTGTTTTTCTGCTCCCATTAGCTCTCCATTCTTTCCCTTATTCCCCAGTGACCCATGACTGCGTATTGGCACTCAAGGGGAGCCATGCCACATGGATGGTCTACTTGGCCCCCAGAAAAGTGCTGTTCCAAGTCTGGGGGGAGGGGGATGCCTCCATGAACAGGCTGGCTGAGGCTAAAAGGGGGAAGAATGAGAAACTCAGGGTGGCCGTAGAGGTTGGAGGTGGGAATATACAGGTCAGTTACCCATGCTCCATTTCACTGGTACCATGGGAAATATGGTATAACAGAAATAAAAATGGTCTCACAGCCAAGTGGGATTCCCACATGCAAATACATGTCAGGTTTGACATGTTCCTGGCAGATGTAGTTGACAGTCTTTTGCTAGGCCAGGCTCTGGCAGGTGTTTGGAGTCCACAAATGGGAAATGACCACACCTGTCCTGATAGGTCAGGATGTTTAGTCAGGGTCAGACTGAGGACAGGAGGTGTGAGGGAGCTCCTGAGAGGGTTCAGGGCACATAGGAAGGTGGAGAGCTGCCCCAGTGACAGCAGCTGCCCAGCAGATGGCAGTCACAGGCTATGTGGCTGGGAGTGGTCCAGTAACTATGGTTCCCAAGACAGGCCTCTAGTAAAGAGAAAGGGAACAGGCAGCAAAAGTGAGTTCTTTCAAGACCACAGGGTCTCGGCCACTAACAAGGGGAGTGACAATCCCCACGGCTGAGGCCTGGGCTAGGGGCAATGCCTAGCTGTGGTGGAGGAGCTGTCCACCACCTAGCCAGGGCGGAAGAAGGGGCCAGACCTGCCTTGAAGTCACTAGTTGTCATTAGCTGTCATCACTGTCATCTCTCTCTCTCTCTCCCCCTCCCTCCCTCTCCTCCCTCTTTGGTTTTTCAAGACAGGGTTTCTCAGTGTGGTCCTACCTACACTGTATAGAACTCACTCTGTAGTCCAGGCTGGCCTTGAACTCAGAGATCTGCCTGCCTCTGCCTCTCAGATGCTGGAATTAAAGGTGTGTAACACCACAACACCACCACCTGGCTGCGTTTTCTTCTCTTAGGCCTGCCCACTAGCTGGACACCCAGGATTCAGTGTGGAGAACCTGCAGGCAGCCCCTTGGCAGGGCCGCCTACCTCCTTCTCCAACCCTTCTCAGTCTTTTCCAGTGGTCCCAGCCATCCTCGGCAGTGTGGCAGTACAGAACGCTGTTGCAGGCCCTCCACGTCATTCTACATTTTCCTCTGCCATTTTGTGAGAGTCAGGGTCAGGACACAGCTGGCTGGGATGGAAACTGGGCCTCACTGTAAAGGGGAAAGTGCTAGCCAGGTGGTGGCACACACCTTTAATCCCAGCACTCGGGAGGCAGAGGCAGGCAGATCTCTGTGAGTTCGAGGCCAGCCTGGTCTACAAGAGTAAGTTCCAGGACAGGCTCTAAAACTACAGCAAAACACTGTCTTGAAAAACCAAAAATAATTAAAAAAAAAAGTGAAAGTGTTACCCGGGTCTTAAGGGGGCAGCAGGCTACCCTGGGAAGGGCTGAGAACCTGAGGGTTGGTGATACTATGCAGGTCAGTTAACCTATATGCCCAGGTTCACACCCAGCCTCACTTCCCCCAATTACATCATCAGAAATGGTATAACACAAGTAAAAATGGTCTCACAGACTGAAGGCTGCAGACCCGGGAAGGATATCGGTACTGCAGTTTCTTGATGAGCTCCTCAGGGCTGATGAAGGTCCTGTAGGTTGTCAGGAAGGCCTCACAGTACAGCACCAGGTCTGCAGAAGCACAAAGGAGCCACTGATGCAGGACCCAGGGTGTGGGCTGTGGACTGCAGCATGGGCACCATGCTGAGTCCTCTCTGAGAGCCAGGCCAGGGAGGACAAGGCAGGCTCCTGTTTCTGCATCCTTATGTCATCGACACTAGCTACTAATGATGGGCTGCCTGGGGAACCAAGCTATGGGAGGGTCTGAGGCCCAATTACTCAGTGACCCTGTGCTGGGAAGGGGCGGAGACCTAGGCACATTGGCTCTGGACTGTGCCACCTTCGAATTAAGCACAGATACTGCCCTAAAGCCCAGTGGCTCAATGGCTCCTCACTGCTATGGGCAGAAATAGTAGCCCAAACTTGTCAGCCAGCTCTTGCAGTCAAACCAGAGGCAGTGCTTTTAGATGACAGGTCCAGTAATTAAAAAATGTGGGAAATTCCATCCTAAGTCCTAAGGGGAGGCTGAAGTGCCTGCCTGTCTGCTGGAAGGCTCGGTAGGAGGCTCGCTGCCTACACAGGGCAAGGGCAGCTGTGAGGACCAAAGCTCTGGTAGCTGGAGGCCTCAGGCTAGTAGTACCCACCCCTTCTGAAGGGAAAGGACACTGCCAGCCAAGGACTCCTGCCTCTCTAAAGTCCCAGCAGTCCTGTTTCCTGCTGTGATTTATTTTCCCCATGCTTTTAGATATTAAGCATAGGATGTCATGTGAGATACAGTGGGCTAGCTCAGGGCTGGCTATGCTGTACCACACTAGACCTGGGAAAGTTTATCATACAGCTGGGTGCTATCTGAGCTTCACTTTCTGGGTCCAGAACAGCCTCTCCAACTTTCTCTCATATATTCCCCATTTGCTGGCGTGAAGCAGTTGCAAGGATATGTGTGGCCCTTCATGCCATCACACTGCGGCCAGGAGTATCTGCTTGCTCTTGCATTTGGGCTGCATGGGGCCTGGTTCCTGCACTGCTCAGCCTCATAGTTGTACTCTAACCGACCAGCTCACTGTTATGCTAGGGTCTTCTAGAAAGCCGACATGGGGCCAATACATACACCTGTTTCTACAAGAATGGGCACGAATGCAGAGGACCACTGCCAGGAGCAAGTGGCCTCTTGTAGGGTGTGCTCTAGTGTGCTGATGAGCACCAGGGCCACAGTCCACAGGCTGAAGCTAAAGAAACTCATGTGTGAGACAAAGAGTAGGCCAGCCTCAAGGATGGCTGTGCTGTGCCATGCTGGACACAGACCTGGCTTCTGGGCGGGAGCCTGAGTCAAACTCTCCAGTGCTCATAGTGCTAGTGTGGTTAAGATCCTTTTGAAGCTTGGGGGCCAGGCAACAGGTCAGCACACGGGTCCCAAGAAAGGGACAGGACATCATACCCAGCCCGCTCTGTCCCACACTTCTCACAGCACTGCCTGAGAGAGAAGCTGTATACTGACAAGTGTGCCTCCTTCCTGCATACTTGTCTAATAGGCTTAGTCCTGCTTGGCATAGCCGAGTCCCAAACATATGAGCCATGGCTCTCAGGGCCTTTGAGTCACTCATATACATTGGTGCAGGAAGTTACCTGCCTGAAGAGCTTTGCCATCTGCCAATGGGCACCCTACCCACTCTGGAGCGGCCCATAGCCTCTGTCTTGGGTAAGATTCCCAGGTAAAACCAATTCTGGTTCTGCAGGGACCTCAAATCCTACTGAAACTTGAGCTCAAAAGTTTGCGCAGACCCAGCGGGTAGATCAGAAGGCTTTTGGGCTTCCTGTCCAGAGTGCCTTTGGCCTGGCCAAAGCTGGTAGGACAGGAGAGTGGCCTCACAAGGCCAGGTCTGAAGCCAGCTTACATCCTAGGCCTTCACTTCTAGATACTCTGCCAAGATGCCCTGATGTGCCACTGAACAAGCCCTGGGCACTGCCAGGGAACCAAGGCCCTGGAGGAAGGGCTGTCCTGTGAGTCTCTGGGACCACCCTCCTAGCCTGATTGGAAGAAACAGGTGGCGAAAGGCTGGAGTGCCAGAGGCTCAACAGCAGCTGTAGCTGAGTGAACTTGTGTGAGCCATTCCCCTTTTCAGTTTCTTCTAGGCAATCAGTTTTCATGCTATTTCCTTAATTCAGAATTTTCCAGAACCATTCTGTTTAATTTAGTTTGGGTCTGGATCATTGAAAAAAAAAAAAAAAGACAAAACTGGTTGGGTTAAAGTTTTCAGTCTGGAAGTCTTGAGTGATTTCACCTATAGCTTAATCTGGTTACATCAACTTTTCAGTCTTTTTTTTCTTTTCCCTTTTTTTCTCTCCCAGTGCTGGGGTTTAATCCTAGGGCCTTTATTAATGGCTAGGCAAGTTTTGTTTTTTTTTTAATCATTGAGCCATAACCCAGCTCCTTTTTTGTTTTGTTTTGCAACATGGTCTCCCCAAACAGTCCTGGAACCTCACAGATCCTCCTGCTTCCCAAATCCTGAGGTTAAAAGCATGTGTCAGCATGCCCTTCCCCTTTTAAATTCTTTTTTAAAAATGTAGGAAGAGGACCTCTGGAATACACACCCTGGCTCAAAAAAGAAGAGAAAGAAAATGACTATGGGAAGAAGCAGGCCCTGCGAGGGCAGCAGCCTTGTTGAGGCTGGGCGGGGCCTGACCCGGGTCATTGGCATCCTCCTAGGCCAGCTCAAGGGCCCAGTTTCCTTCCTATAGAACTTGATGGGATGAGCAGCTGCTCTGTTAGCAGAGCCTAGTCAACTCGCTTCCAGGTATATGAATACGGTCCCTGCATCTCAGATGATCAGGTTGCAGAGGGAATGGCAAGGCTGGGGCAGCTCCTGGACAACAAATTTTGTTCCTAGGAACTTGCTAGTCGACTGTATGAACTAAATACACGGAAGGAAAGAGAAGAATGACTTAAATACAAGGAAAGATAGAAGAGGCTGATCATGTGCTATCCTAAAAGATTTGTTTTTTAAAGATAGGGCCTTGTTATGTGGCCCCAGGTGACTCTGAATTCATGGCTCCCCTCTATCAGCCTCCTAAGTGCTAGATTATAGGTGTGTGCCATTGTGGCTGCTTTAGCTTTAATACCACTGCTGAACAGGTCATTATCCAGTGGGCTGCCCTTGGAGCATATACAAGGTACCAACAACGGGTATATCTCATGGTGCCCATAGAGCCAAGGGCATTGTCATCTTATTTCAAGAGAGGACATGCCCAGGCACAGCTTTGGCAGGATCAGGGTCTACAGAGGTGGCCTCTCCCTCCTCTGACCCAGGCCCAAAGTTCAACCCAGTCACAGTGTTTGCCAGGAAAGAAGACAGTGCAGTAGAGTCATGTGATGCCCTTGGTGGGACACAAAGCCACTGCAGTGGAAGCTGCCATACCTTTTCTGTCTGTCTCAGTAGCATGGACCAGCAAGATGTCTCCTGAACCTCCACGAACATCTGGCCCATCATCACCCTAGAGTAAAAAGAGCATGAGGCAAGGCTGAGATGACATATACACCATGCTTCAGAGGCCCTGGGTCCCTTCTTTCTGTTCTCAGCTCAGCAGCAACAGGCAACATTGTGTGTACCCTGCTGCCATGGACTCAGAAGACAGACTTTGGTTAGAACTCTTGAAGGAGACCAGCACTGAGGAAGCTGTCCAGATGCCATGGGTACCAGGGCACATCACCTTCCAGAGAACAGGTGGGGTCAGGGCACTATGGTTTCAACCTCTAGCTCATATTGAAAGGTGAAATTTCAAAGAAGAGAGGCAGCCCCTTAGCCTGGGAGACAGGAAGCCACCTTGGGGCTTAGGTCCTCTCCCAGGTAGAAGGAAGTAGGGTTTGTCTGCGGGGCCATGCCCCACAGGCTGTTCTGAGAAGGACTTCACGAGAAGAGCTCAAAACAATAAGAATGCTCATGACATCGGATGTGTCCATGGCCACCAAACCCAGCCTGCCAGTGGGAGACCAACTCTATTTCCACAGGCAAACAAGCTTTAATCTGCTCTAGTGACAGAGCTGTAGATGGGGTTGGGAGTTCAATCACCGTGACTCCAAGGGAGACAGAGCCAATATCCCATCTGTACATCCCATGAATGCCTAACTTTGCTGTTCCCACCTGGACTCCAAGTTCTGAGTGTTTTGGGTTTCCCACCTGGGACAAAGTTGCCTATGTTCATGACCTGATTTTCCAGAAGGAATTGAGCTCTTCTTTCTGCAGAGGCTTTGCTTGGACCCTGCTAACCCTACCAGCACCCTGATGGCCCGAGTGCTGACGTCTTCCTGTGTTGCTAGGAAGTCACTGAGGCTTGCCCAGGAACATGCACAAGGTAGCACCTGTTCTGAGATGTCCCATGAAACCCTGAGTTTCTAGAACAGTACAGAGAAGAGACAAGGTTCTTGGGTCAGCTTCTTCTTCTTTCATGAAATGTCTGGGTGTTGTTCTTGTCAATAGGGCTCCTCAAACAGAGTCCAGAGTTCAGAGTCCAGAGGAGGGGGAGGGGCTGTGCTATCAACAGCATATACATGCCTCACATTACTGGCTATATTGAGCACTGCTGGTTGTTTCTTTTGCATTGACCTCAGAAGTACCTGCATGAGGCTCAGAGAGGCTTTGCAAGGCCCAAGTTCACTTTTGGAAAATAGCAGAAAGGGACAGTGAACTTCCTCCTAGAACCCTTTTTAGCTGGGAGCTCAGGTCTCCCTGCTGGGCACCCAAGGCCACATTTCTCTCCCCTCCCCTCCCTCTTGCTTGGTGGCTATAAGATCCTGGCCTGGGGAATCCTTACCTCTTGCTTAAGTGTCAGCCTGGCCATAATTTCATTGTGGTCAATGAGGGTCAGTTCGTCTACTTCCTCTTCTGACTGGCCTGACTCCAGAGCATCCAGTGACTTTGGGGACCTGGGAGGAGAAGTGGCTGGTGCTCAAAAGTGTCAGACATGGCCAGGTTCCCCAGTCCCTGGACACCTGTCGGTGACACCTGTAGGTTGAGGCAATCCAGGCGATGGTTAATCTTTATTTATTTCCCCCTACATTCTGATGCTTAATCTTATTATTATTATTTAGTTTTTCTAGACAGGATTTCTCTGTGTAACACCTTTGGCTGTCCTGGAACTCACTTTGTAGACCAGGCAGGCATCGAACTCACAGAGATCTACCTGCCTCTGTGGCCTGAGTGCTGGGATTAAAGGTGTGTGGCACCCCGGCCCGGCGTGATGGTTAATCTTAATTGTCGACTTAATGAGACCTAGGAGTCAGGCCTCTGTGCATGCCTGAATAGGTTAGGTGAGGTGGAAGACCCAGCCACCGTGAGTGGCACCATTCCCTCGGGGTGGTGGTGGTGGTCCTGGACCGTATAAAACAGAGCTGAGCACCAGCATTCTGCTTCTTGACAGTGGGCACGGTGTGATCAGCCGCCTCGAGCTCCTGCTGCTGACTTTCCCATCACTGCAGCGCCAAACTCTGAAGGCCAGAATAAACCCTCTTTCCCTTAGGTCACTGTTATCATGGTAACAGAGAAAGTACCAAAGACACCTGCCTATGCATAGGCCAGGGTATAAGAGCTGCTCATGGACAAGCCCTGAATGGCAACTATATGAGGGTGGAGTGGCGGGCAGAACCAGGGTGACAACTAGGCTCTTGGCTCTGCCTAGGGACACTTCTGTTCTCTGGAAGTCTCTTCTGCAAATGGAAAGAACTAGGCCATTGATTGAAAATGGTCCTCTGAGCTCTCTTGTAATGGTTTTAGCTTTCCAGCTCCAACACATTCACACAAGGGCAGCACCTGAAGGAAGCGCACTCCATATTCCTCCATGCCAGCCCAAGCCCTTTCACAGGGCCCACCTCTGCAGACCTTCTGCTTAACTGGAAGAAAATGCTATGACCCAGCAGATGTGGCCCCACAGCACCAAGTGTTCAATCTCATAAGAGATGGCCTTTAAATAGGTAGCCGTGCACTGGAGCACGAGAGAAGGCCTTGTGCTGACAGGCAGACTTAAAGCACGGAGTGGCATTGGGCCAAAGGAAGAGGAGACAAGATTTCTCCAGTGTGGGCAGCTAAAGGCATTCGAAGGTTCTCAGGCCAGATCCACCAAGACACTGGCCAGCCTTGGGGTTGTCACAGGGCATGACCCCCACCCCCAACAACACTGATTACATCTTAATTTATCTTGTGTGGATGCTCACGACAGAGGACAATGTGTGAAATCAGTTTCTCCTTCCAGTATTGGATCGCAGGACCCGCCTTGGCAGCAGTGCCCTCACCCACTCAGTCCCTCGCTCGGCACTCAGGGCACACTCCCCTCTGCAGCTCAGCATGGCTAGGGCTTGAGGAGTGTCATGCTCGCTGCTGCCTTAGAAGGTAGACGACTCCGGAGCTTTCTGACCACAGCGTGCTCATCTTTCTGTCCACTCCACCATCAGGACAGCTGAGCTACAAGAACAGCTCTTGGGAGAGTGCCCCCTCAGGAGGTAGTTAACCTAAACATCTGAACTCTCAACATGACACGGGGCTCCAGTGAAGCAAGTGACAGAATCTACACGCGGCTTTTGCTTGGCACACACAAGCCTTTCTGACCAAGTGTTAGACTAGGAAAATCTACCACTGCTTCTAACATCTGGAGGAGTCACTAGACAGACTTACGGCAGTGAGAACCTAAGAGTGGCCAGGATGCAGGTGGGCAGGTGGCTCCACCCACAAGCCTGTCTTTGCTTCTCTTCCCCACCTTTAAAAACAACCCCCAACCCTGCTAGTGCTACGCCTACACTGAGGCCTACCACCTTTAAGTAGGCAGGGCTTTGCCATCCTGAATCAATGAGGCCTCAGGTGACTTCAGGGAAGGCAAGCCTGACCACTGGTACCTTTCCTAAGGAAGGGGACATCAACATCAAGCAGCAGGGTGCTAGCTGGCAGCTCCTTCAGACTGCACTAAATGGCTCCAGAGAACCAGCTACTCTTCTGCAAGCCTCATACTAAGAAGCAGTGACGAGAAAAAGGTATCTAAAGGCACTGCAAGGCTTGGGTCATAAAAACAAACCACCTCAGACACTCGGGCTAGCGCTGCACTCAGCTACAGCACTTGTCCAGCACGCGCGAGGCCTTAGGTTCACTCTGGGGTAGAGGTTGGGGGAGGGCGAGGTAGAGGTTGGGGAGGGCGAGGTAGAGGTTGGGGAGGGCGAGGTAGAGACTGATAGATTTCTGGGTTTGCTTGCCAGGTAACATGAGGGAACCTTTTCTGTCTCAGGGGCAACAATGACACTATGATCACTATTTCCACTTGTCAGGGGAAGGGCATGGGTCACAATACCTGTAACCTACTTTCAGAATGCTTACTGACACAATGACAAGTTTGTGGGTGGGAAGGTCTTTTACACTTATGTGACCTCGAGCTGAAGAAACAAAATCAAGGAAGGTGAGGCTGGGTGTCCTAGAGAGGGTACGGGACAGCAGGCAGCACAGGTGTGGTCATGCAGGCATGCTGGCTGCTGCAAAGGCCTTTGAAGGTGGGTTATTAGTGATCTTTGTTTCCTCGTAGTTTCTACCCCGAACATAGACAGTGTTGAGAATCAGAAAAATAAAGCCCCTCAACACAAACACAGGTGGCCTCACTGAGCAAGCACTGCTCTTGGGGCCTGGATGGCCCCTGCTCACGTCTTACCTCTCCCCATTTTCTCTGCTGTCCTTCCCAGATGCACTATTGACCAAGGGATCTCTGGGATTTCCGTCCTTCCCAGACAGTGGTTCCTGCAAAGAGAAGGAATGGTGGGGTTTGGACAGACGGCCCCTGCTGGGGTGGTCTCTCAGCACTTCTGCCTGCAAGAGTGGCCTAGCGCAAGTGCCTATGGAGGAGCTGGAGGTGGGAACAGGTTAAAGATGAATGGGGTTAATTACCAGAAACACATGCCCTCTGGAGACCAAAACCTGCCTTTGGAGGGCATGGAGGTGCCAGTCCTTCCAACATCTCTCACTTGTCAACCTGGGCACAGACACCTTACCCACTTCCTGAAGCAAGTCCCAGGAACTCCTCTCTAGGCGCAGGTGGTGTTGGACTGAGTGCTCTACACCCCTCTCCCCTACGGAAACTAGAAACTGACCACAAGGAAGTCAAGACTGAGGGACACCACACAGCTGGTAAACGGTAGGCAGTAGATTTGAACCCTTTGGGGCTGTCTCTAAGCGTATATCCTTCATTACTACACTCAAACTCCCCTGACTCCTACAGGGTCTTCAGGGTTACAATCCTTAACCAGTGAGTTTCAAAGAGTCAAGCTGCTCAAACACACAAATGTGAACTGCTTTGAGTAGACTGCCTCCATACCCAATGACATTACAACTCCACAGTGTCCTTGAGCTGTCATGGAGTGGGGGTGAAGAGAGGCCTTGTGAACACAGGGCCCATCACCAGGGAGAGCACACCACAGTGGAGCTGGCACTGCAGGGATCCACTGGCAGAGGAAGGGCCATGGGGGCTGGGCACAGACGCCCTCAAGTATACTCTAAGGTGGATAAGTGGGGGGATGGTGGTGGCTACCGCGGCAGGGAATCACGGCATGACTACCAGAGGATGGGCATGGTATTCAGGCTGGGCCTGCCAGTGCTGTAATGCCTGGTGGAGTTCTAGTCCTCTAGAGGAACTTCTCATTCATTCTCCTGGGGTCAGTGACTTGAAGCATCTCAATTTGCCCATTTTGCTGAAGCCAAACTTGGAAAGCCTCCTGCTTCAAAGAAGCCTTGCACCTTAAGGCCACAGCTGGGCAGCAGCACAACATAGGCATGAACCTCAAGGATTCTGCTCTCAGGAAGGACAAGCATGGATATCCATCACTTGCCCTGCTTCTTTGGGAGTAGCTGAGGGCAGTGAGGCATGCTGGGAGGAACTTAGGGGCAGGGGTAAAAGTATCTCTTGGAAGAGGGAAAGCAGTACTAGAGGGATGATGGGAAGAAATTCCAAAGAGCAGCAGGGGTTATGGCTAGAGTCTACACCAGTGGCTTCTGGAGACTTCTAGAAGACTCATCCAGCCAGGCTCTGACAAGTGCTACACTTACTGAAGCAGAAGCAGGGCAGACCTCTCCCTGGAAGCCATATGCTTTTCCATAGGATGGGCTGGCTTCCAGTGAGATTACGGAGGCTCGGCCAATAGAAGCAGCTGCAAGGAAAGCGACCTCGAGGGGGGCAGTTGCTGGCCCATGCACAAGGCCACCCCCTGAGGTTACTTACTCCTCGAGAGGGAGCCAGCTCCTCGCTGGCCTGGCCAGGGGAGTACAGACTGACATAGTCACCCCCAACTTCCTCGCTGCTGGCATTTTCGCTCTAGGGGAGACAGGGAAAGGGAAGACAATGGACCAGGCCCTCTCTGGTCAGCCCCCACAGCTTAGAGAGGGCAGCTGCAGGCCAAGTAGGAAAAGAAAAAGGCCTGAGAGCCACCTCAGTTATCCCTGTGTTTCCCCAGGGCAGAGGACAAAGCTGCTCTCACTACCTCCTGCCCCTGTGGCAGCCAGGCCCCCAGGCCCCAGTCTCCTGCTGGATCTTCCCCAAGTGTTCAGAGCCACTCTGGAAACTCCACTTGTAGCAGGCTCTGCGAAGGGCGGGGCGTCCCCTAGTCTGTAGCAGGGCCTGTAGGGGTTCTCAGTATAGTGGGCAAGAAGCAACATACTTGACAACTGTAGATACTGGAAATGTCCCCACCTGCAAAACCCTTTGCCCCTCTACCGGTGAAGTACAGGGGCCCTGGCATGGTCTCTTCTACTGCACAAGTCTGGACCTCTTTACAGGCACACACCAGAAAGCTTGTAGTGTTTTCTTTTTGATCCTGTGACAACTTACTGTTCTAAATGGTCACTAGCCCAATTTCTAGCATGCTGGGAATTCTATATAAAAGATTTGGTTTCTGCTCTGGGAACAGGTGGATCACTACTAGCCTCTGAGGACCCCCATCTGGTCATGCTTCGAGTAGGCTCATACCAGCAGCAGACTGGGCTGGAGGAGGGAGGACAGGCCCTCTGTGAGCAGCAGCATAATTTTTCTAAACCCTGTAGGCCTACGTGCAGATGTGCACAGATGTGTATGTGCTGAGTTCTCACCGAGTCAGTGAAAGAGGTTTCGGAAGGAAGGCGGACAGGGTTCCCATGAAAGCTGCTGTCCTGAGAAGACGAGAGAGGCCCGTCCACGGTGCTGGGAGGCGGACTGCTTACGGTGGGCACCGCTAAGTCCGAGCTCTGGGACGCGTGGACAGGTGGGAAATGTGGAGAGGAAGAGGAGGTAGGCGGAAGGAAAGGTTGGACGGAGGCTTGGTGGTGAGGCATGAAGTCCTGGGAATAAGACCTAAACACAGATTTGTACTACAGAACCCAGGCAGCAAACACACACAACAAGAATGTGGGAAGGAGAAAACAGACAAGAGAAAAGGTGGTTAGGTTAGCTGTGGTTCCACACTAATGAGCTGTCCTGTCTGTCCTAATTAGGTGCTGTTGGCCATTCCAGACAGACCCCCTTACAGACTCGCATGCCTACAGTGCCTTCAGAAAGGGGCCTTCAGGTTGGATGCTGACCAGCACTATCTGAAGAGCAGGATGTGGACAGTGGATCCCTGGTGTCAGTGACAGGACATCCTCTTCACCATGCTGATGGCCACATGTGCCTGAGGTGGAAACAGAATCTCTACCACTCCACTTCTCAGACACCCAGGGTTAAACTCTAAGTCATAGGCATTTATTCACTTGGAATCTTTTGGATGACTCTCTAACTTAGCCCTTAAAAGGCAAATGTAACATCTTTTAAATACTGTGATGAGCCCCCCCCGCCATTTTTTCTTTGAGATAGGGTTTCTGTGTGGCCCTGGCTGTCCTGGAACCCTCTCTGTAGAGCAGGCTGGCCTCAAACATAGAGATTCACCTGCCTCTGCCTTCTGAGTGCTGGGGTTAAAGGTGTGCGCCACGGCCCGGCTATCCCAGGCCCCTTTGGAAAAGGGCACGAGCCTCAGAACTGCCCGGAGGAGCTGTGCCACACAACACCAACGGCTCCTCTGACCTCAGTTTTCTCCTTACTCTTGCTCTTTGTATTTTTCAGCAAATGTGGTGATTTTTACAACCTCTCTGATGTCACCCCAGAGCCACAGGCATGACTCCTCCAACTTCTCATCCAACAGAAAAGTCAGATGCCAGACTGACAGGTGTCTGCAAGTCTGCACAGCTCCTGAGGCCCAAGGAGCATGCTTCAAGTCCCCAAGCCGAGGGGTGTGCATCGCTGCTAACCACCTCAGTTCTGGGGAGAACAGTGTGAGGAGGGACACCTGGCATGCTGTCGGCCTCATGTGCCAACCACAGGTGCTCACCCGAGTGCCCTGTGCACTTGCTGCGGTGTATGGTTTTCAGAACCCACCAGGGGAAAGATGAAGAAGGAAGAAGAAATGAAGCTTTCAACTGAAGGAGATGTTTGGGTTTCAATCTAAAGTGCCCAGTTGGTCTCCAGGCGGTGGCACTGCTCTAGGATGCTGTGGAACCTAGTGAGCAGAGCTTGGTCACCGAGGCAGCCTTTGAAGGTGACTACTGGCGCAGGTTTCTGCCTCAGACTCTGATTCTGGGTCAGCTGTGATTTTCAGCACAGGCTGTAGATCCTCTGACACCACCCACCCCCATACCTTGTCATTTTTCCATAGTGACAACTTTGAACAAATAAGTTCTTGTGTGTCAGTCTTTCCATCTTTAAAATGGGGTGAGCTGGTTGTGGTGGTGCACACCAGTAATTTACTAAAGGAGGCGGAGGCAGGAGGATCATGAGCTTGAGGCCAGCCTGGGCTACACATTTATTGGGCTGGTCATGGTGGCGCACACCTTTAATCCCAGCACTCGGGAGGCAGAGGCAGGTGGATCTCTGTGAGCTTCAGGTTAGCCTGGTTTACATAGTGAGTTCCAAGACAGACAGTCAGGGATATGTAGAAACCCTGTCTCAAAACGACACCCCTCCCAAATGGGGTGGAAAGGACAATCTTTCTCTCAGAGGACAGTTACAGTCATTTGGTGAGACCATGTCCTGCCAGTTCTCAGTATGGCTGGTACAACAGGCCCATATTCAACACCAGCTGCCTTTTTCTGCCACCAAGAGCAGAGACGGCATTCAAATACTAGGGCTGAAGTTCCTCACAGGAGGAACACATGTTTGCTGGGCCAACAAATGCTCAGGAATAGATACATTATAATTAAACAAAATCTAAAATTACATTTACTTATTTATGTGTGTATAAGCATGAGCATACCACAGTGCATATGTGGAGGTCAGAACTGGTTCTTTCCTTCTACTACATGGGTCCAAGGGATGCAACTAGGTCATCAGGCTTGATGACATGTACCTTTACCTGCTGAGCCATCTTATTTTTTTTAATGTGTCTGTGGAGGGGGACAGGGTCTCACTATGTAGTCTTCAATGGCCTGGAATTCACTATGCAGACCAGGCTTATCTTGAACTCATAGAGATCTATCTGCCTCTGACTCCTAAGTATGGGGATTAAAGGTGTGAGTCACCATGCCTGGCCACTACTGAGCCATCTTGTCAGACCCCTGTATAATTTTCTTTTTGAGACAGGGTCAGGCTATGTAGCTCAGGTTGTAATCTTGTCTCAATTTCCCAAGTGCTGGGACTACAGCTGTGTTTTTATTTATTTATTTTAAATAGTTGCATGCTTTCTTTTCCTTTCTTTTTTTTCCTATTTATTTTATGTGTATGAGTGTTTGCTGCAGAGTCCAGAAGAAGGCATTGGATCCCTTATGATTGGAGTTATGGACAGTTGTGAGCTGCCAAGTGGGTACTGGAACTCTAACTCGGTCCTCTGCAAGAGCAACAAGTACTCTTAACTGCTGAGCCACCTCTCCAGCTCGTCTTTTTTGTTTTTGTTTTTTTGAGACAGGGTTTCCTCTGTGTGGCTTTGGAGCCTGTCCTGGAACTCATTCTGTAGACCAGGCTGGTCTCGAACTCACAGAGACTGCCTGCATCTGCTTCCTGAGAGCTGGGATTAAAGATTAAAGATGTATGCCACCACTGCTCGGCTCCGTTTTTGTTTTCTGAGAAAGGATTCCTTGATATGTTGCTCAGGCTGGGCTGGAACTTAACAATCCTCCACCCTCAACCTCCCAATTAGCTGGGGTGATAGGTAAATCACACATTGGCTGATTTTATTAATAATTAAGGTATCTAGAACATTGCCAGGCCCATGGCAGCAGTCCTGCAGTGAGTGGGGATGGGTCAATAGAAAAGAAGGAGCAGACTGAGTCTCTAGGACAAAGGGGTCTGGGATGTCTCCCTCCTTTTCAGCCCCTGCTCCTAGACTGCTCAGGCATTCCAGTTATGCAGTCATGCTGGGACAAGAGCCAAGCTTGAGAAGTACCTTTCCAAGGGTGGGAGGTGCCAGAGAAGGCTCTCCAATCACCATAAAGCACCGTTGGCCCTAGGCTGCTCTGTGTGGCTCTCCGGATTCCAGAAACTGTGCTGGGGGGCTGGGCTCAGCATCACACTGTTTCCACAGGCCCTGCTTCTGTCAGGCCCTTCAGGATCATGTTCATCCCCAGAGCTGGCATAAGGGCACAGATGGCCATCACACAGTCACCCGCCCCAAGGCAGCCTGATGTCTATTTTTGGACCTGGGGAGTGCTTGGTTTTGTTTCTAAGGTCCCTGTACAGCAGGAATTTGTATTTATAGCCTGAGAGAGGCTGTTTGGGTTGAGGATTCTAGAACACGCAGGGCTCCTGTCTGAGACCTGCACACTTCTGTAGGAACAGAGTGGTGCTATGTGAACGAGCACCAGGGAGAGGTGCTGGCTCCAGGGTCAGACAGTGCCGTAAGGGGCACTTGAGGATCTGGGCGGTGATGTTCGGAGTGATTGTGTTGGTCATCTCAGAGCTGACAGGAAGTGCTGCTGCAATCTTTCTGGGATGGAAGGAAAAGAGCCCACCTCCCTAACATCCTGTGCTGGTGGGAGTGGCACAGGGTGGCCTGTATCATACTGGGTTCCGAGAGACTGGCCCCTCACCTATCTGTCCTGATCTGCTGAGGGGTTTCCTCCACCGAACATTGTATGGTGCTGGTGCTGGGCAGGTAACATAAGCCAGGGATGGATGCAGACAGCAAAAGCCCTGACTGTCAGGTAAAAAAGATGGAAGCAGCAGTCGCCTCTTCTGAAAAAAAAATGCTCATAAGAATACTGATGTAGTAAAAAAGATGGTGGAGGCTTATGGGAAACTGTCTACGTTTGCTTGTAGCCAATTCATTAAAGGCAGAGCCACCGTATGCTGGTCAAGCTCCAGGGACACTTTCTTTCTATGTTAGTACCGGCACAAAAAAATGCCAGGGGATGGAACCTGTGCTCCCTTGGCAGGAAAGCAGGCCAGCATATTTCCCTGCTACTCTGCTTAATTCTCTGGTGGCCAGGCAGCTAGGGTGTGGGGGGCAGGCCAGGCAGCTAGGGTGTGGGGGCAGGCCAGGCAGCTAGGGTGTGGGGGGCAGGCCAGGCAGCTAGGGTGTGGGGGCAGCCTGCACATCAGCAGTCAGCAGTGAGAGCTGGAGCACGGCCAGCTCTGACCCAGCATGCATGGCAGCAAGATAGCTGCAATGATAATAAACAGACTCACTGTGCTGCTGCAGGTCAGGGAAACCTCCAGACACAGGTCATCCCTGCATCAAACATGCTCAGGATGGCTAGGTTTTAGATGCTCTTAGAAATATGGATATGAGCTGGGAGGAGGTGGCACACCCTTTAGTCCCAGCACTCAGGAAGCAGAAGCAGGTGGATCTCTGAGTTCAAGGCCAGCCTGGCCTATAGAGTGAGTTCCAGGACAGTCAAGGCTACACAGAGAAACCCTGTCTCAAAAAAACAAAATAGATAGATGGAAAGAAAAGAAATATGGATAAGTCACCATACAGCCGCTTTTTAAAAAGACCACTAAACACGGTCACAGAAAGTTGTTTCTTTGATTTGGGACTGTTCCTTGGACTCTCCCAGGGTGTTGTGCTCAGCAGTGGTCCTGAGCCCAGAGCACACCGCCTTCAGCAAGGCGGCCAGCAGCACACAGCACAGCGGCAGCAGAAGGCTAGGTGGGAAGCCAAGCTTCAGTTGCTACAAAGCACCCAGCAGTCACCTGGGGAGACTGCTATGGCTCCATTGGAGATGGGAGATGATCATGTCCAGGGTGCCAGGCAGGAAGGGTCCTGGGTGGCACTGTTTCCCACTCCCCCGTGTGTTCTTGCTGTTTTTTCCTACTCCCATCAGCAAGCCTAACTTGGGGCTATCTTATCCAGAGGTGATTCTTATTTGAGGCTCTTCTGCTAATGACAGGAACTACAGTTTGCAATAACAAATGTCGGGTTGCAAAGCCAAGTGGTAGATTCATAGGCTGATGCCACGAGCCTCTAAACATGAGACCTGTTACAGGCTACTCGTCTTTGTCCCTGGCAAGGAGAGGCAGTGACACAAGCATTGACCTTACCAAGAAGGGTGACATTAGCATCACGCTATGTCCAAACACCCTCTCCCCATTAAAACAAATGTCTTGGTGCATTTATTCTGAAAAATCATGGCTCAACAGCTCCTGTGAAAGTCCTCGTTCTGCCACATTGCCTCCCAAACCCAACTGCATTTCAGAATGGTCGGTGTGCTTACTACAGTACAACCTGAATGGCCTCAGCTCTAAGAAAGATTTGATGCTGACTGGAAGGGAGCTCCTCTCAGTCCAGCAACTGGGGGAACTATTCTCATGTGCTTGAGGCTCTGACAAACTCTAACATGTCTTTAGAACTCTCATTAGATATGGAAGCTACCTTCAGCAATGCTTGACAACACAAAGGAGAAACACACGCACCTCCAAAGCCAGCCAAGAGGCATCTCTGATCAGCTACACTGGGTCGGGTCTCAGTATTTATTTGGCCAAAAAATAGCCGATGAACACCAATTTAACACTGTACTCTCCATGAAGGGGATCTGAGTTCTAACCTTGGCTGTAAGCGGATGATTTAGCTTCTCTGCCTTGGTGTCCCCATCTCCTGAATGGGAAGAATATTTGGTCACAGATCTGTAAGGGAGGTCCTGGACAGGAGGTCAGGCAGTGTGACAAAGGAAGAAGGGCAATATCCACCCATATGGACCAACAGTGCCCTCAGGGGTCACATCATCATGTGACCTTCCTACAAACTGGACTCCTTGGTATCAGATGAAGTAGGGTGCTACAGCAACATTCTGTGTCTGGGCTAGTCCCAGAGTCCTGACCTGCCAAAATGTTGGGGCATAGATGACAACAGTAAGCCTAGAACTCTAGCAAAGGGGGTAGGGTGAAAGTCCCAGGCAAGGAGCACTGACCTCTGGCCCCAAGTCAGGCTCTATTCTACCCCCTTGTACTCAGCAAGGTGAGGCAGCCTGGAACTGCCCTTCCTTTTCTGAGCTGGGAATGTATACAGTGGGTTCTCTTCAGGTGAGAGAAACATGGGAGGTGCATGCAGGTCTGCAGGAAGTCTGTCTTTCTAAGAAGCTACAATGAGGATACACCAAGCAGCTCCCAGATAAGCAGAACCTGCAAAGCCATGGAGGAGAGACTAGGACAGGAAGAAGGGCCTGGAACCAAATCTGAAGTCTTAGGGAGCTTGGTTGCTTGGGAAAGGCAGGGAGGCTACCTCTCAAACACATGTACACAGCAGGCCCACGGTGAGATGAGGCCATGGGTACGAGGGCAGGCAGCCGCCGCCTAGCCTCAGCAAAGGCTTCCTGGCTTCCCATACTTCTTGCTTTAGTCTCCTCCTCACTTCTTTCAGCACCTTTCTTGCCAAGCAGGTTTTAATGACCCTGAAGATATACAATTTTCTTGGCTGCTGTTCAAGTCTTTGGGAGTGATGCCCACATCATCAGCAGGAAAGCACAGGAGGCTGTGGGCTGGAAGCTAACACTGTGCCTAGTAGCTGAGGCCTGCAGCCGACACCAAGGGCCGTGCTGAACAAAGGAAGCTGGGATCTGGCTTTACTTGTGTGGTCCTACGGACACATGGGATAGCTGGTACTCTCTTTAGACCACCCCTGTGAGCGCAGTCCCTGTCTGTGCTTATGCTCTAGATGGCTCTTCAGAATGGCTCCTGGGCTTCCTGGCCACCATCCCTGAAGCAAGACCCTGGGTTTGCAACATGTTTGACTTCTTTCCTTATCATTTGTCTCTCAGACACCAACTGTCCTTTTATGCTAACCAACTTCTTTCTCTCCCCATGTCTTTTTACTGTGACTCCTGATGTCATTCACACCTTGGCTTAGCCTAGTCTCTCTTAGCTTATCTGACTGTGCCTACTGAACCATGAGTCCCTCTCAGGCACGAGGCCACCCTTCTTGTAGCTAACCCACACTTGCTCTCATCATAGTGCAGAACCTCATGTCTAGGCTCATCTTAGAATCAACCAGAGACTATGTGAAGGCCTGGCATGACACTAAATCACTTCCCTGGGTTCTACCTATCAAATGACACACACTCCAAGCATTTAAACCATTGCTCATGGTTCCTTTTATTGAAACAACACATCCTTTTAGTGTGGCCCCTTAGACTCTTTCCTGGAGCTAAGAATACAGAGTCACAAATGAAAAATGCCTCAACATTCCACAACAGTGACACACTCAGACCCAGACCTAAGAAAATGCCCTTGAATGTTCTGCAATTCTGTAGCAAACAGTTCATCTACAGTCCTCCGCTAACAGCTCAGAAGGAATAAGTAGAAACTAGTTGTGTGTGAGTGAGTGTGAGTGTGTGTGTGTGTGTAACAGTCAAGGGCTAGGGTTGTCTAAAACCAAATTCTGAAAGCTCGGTGGAGGGCGCTTGCTAGAGGAGCCTTCTGAGGAACCAGGCTGTCTGTGCGGTGGGGCAGAGGTAACTCATCCTGTCCTGTATACCCAGCACTGCTGAGAACTATGAGAAGGGAGGCTCTGAGCTATAAGGTCCTCCTGAAGGCTCTGGGCATTGAATTGCAAACCCTAGACAAAGGTGGACACCAGACAAAAACAACTGGGAACCTGGACAAGTTTTATGGTCACCTATCCAGACTTTTCAGGGGGGAAATGAGAGGCGGGTGGGTGAAGCCACCGCTTTACTCCTGAGCACAGGGTGAGAAGCAGGACAAGACTGGAGCCCAGAACTCGAGGTCAGTGATACAGTTTCTAAGCTTCCCATGTACACGGGGTGCTTCACGTGATTTGATACGGGTCTCTCAATCACACTTTGATTCCTGAGAAGACTGAGGCCCAGAAAGAAGTTAATACTTGAGCACAAGCTGTTTCAAGGGAAGTGAGCTTGACTCCATCCTTCTCTTTGAGCCTTGTGGAGAAGATCACGGGAGGAAAGAGGGCTGCTTCAGCTCTGTGGCAGATGCAGACTCCAGGAGGTTAGGTCTCTTTGTGTGTTACCATGGAGCTGTCTGCAGATTAGTCTAGTCCTCCCCACATTGGCCTGTGTCAAGGTGACAGGCAGGACCTTCCTTCAGGAGCAGGGTCTCCTTTTTGTCTCAAACAAGTGACCCCACTGAGTGCTGCCATGTGGTGACCCTGCGCCTGTTCTGAGCTTTGACCACAGGGTGCCTGATGCTTTTCCATTTTTTTCCTTGGAACCCTGCCAGCCACTACATGAACAAGCCTAGAGCAGCCTGGCAGTAGTGACAAGCTAGCCCAACAGTCCCAGTCCAGGTCCCAACGATGTCTGCCTGGGCAGATTAGCACACCATCCTCCTATTTGAACCTTGGGCCTAAAGACATAGGACTCTGGCTGTTTACTTAGCACGAGGTAAGCAGAGGCACCCAACAACCATTGCTCTTGCACCCAGTTACCTGCTCTCTATGTGAGAATCACTCCCCCTTAAACACTGCCCCAGGAAAACCAGAACACAAAAGCAGAAATGGCTATGCTCTGTGCCACTGCCAAGTTCCAGACAGGACAGCCCACACCTCCACTCCCATGCCACCCCCAACTACAGTCCCCAAGGCCCAGGGAATCAAGTATTCAGATTTTCTCCTGTGGACAGGCAGGGGTCTACAGAAGGACAGGACTGGTAATGGGAACATCACTGTCCGGGAGGCTTTAGGCATTAACTGTACAAGTTTCCAAGCGAAGAAGAGCAGGGAGGGAATGACTCACCGAGGGCACAGGCAAGCTGCCGTGCCGGCTGAGAAAGGAGTTAGACACGGACACACTGAGGCCCTGAGCGGCACTGCCGTCCTCGGGGGTGAAGGCCACTTTAGTTTGCTGGACACAGTAGGAGACAGAGAAGGAAGAAGCAGCATAGGAGGCCTGCTGGGCAGAGGGTGGAAGAGAAGGCAGGGAGGAGGAGAAAGCAGAGAATGGTCAGCATAGGCAGTGTAGCTGTGGGGTCTAATATGCTGAGGGGAGTCCTGCAAAGGGACGGCTGCCTGACTCTGCCAAAGGCTGCTGAAACGAGATTCTAGTATCAGTTTTCAGAAAGACTGCAGAGGACAAGTGGGCTGACCCAGCACCCTGAACTCTTTAGAGTGGAGTAGACCTGCATGGTCATTCTGGCCTCAGAGCGCAGAGAGAGTCAGTCCACCTGTGCTTTAATCTGGGCCCCATCAGAGGCCACCTGCTGCTGATCTTGGGCTGTTCTTTCTTTTTTGTTTTTTTGAGACAGGGTTTCTCTGTGTAATAGTCCTGACTGTCCTGGAACTAGCTGTGTAGACCAGGTTGGCCTTGAACTCACAGAGATTCACCTGCCTCTGCCTCCTGCATGCTGGGATTAAAGGTGTGCGCCACCACCATCCAGCTTGGGCATTTCTTAAAGAGCTTGGTGGAAACTGTGGCGAACTCTTGCACCATCTGTGTACATTTGGGGGGAGGATTAAATGACATCCCATGCACATAACACTGCAAGTCCTGTCTACTGCTGTAAGTGTAATTGCTACCACATTTGTGTGTAAGATGTGCACAGCTCCTGTTTGTGTGTGCTGGAGATAGGACAGAACCAGCAACTAGCACAGCCTGTCCTGTGGTAGGCCAGGGCTCACCTGGAGCTGGGCTTTGACTTCTAGGTCTTTGGATAAGTTCTTCTAGTTCCCAGCCTCTCTTTGGAGATCTCTTAGAGAGATCAGGAACTATAATGAGGGCTGTGTATTGCCAAACCTGCCTGGAGAGGTCCCTAACTAGCTGATCTCTCCCCGCCCCACTGCATGATAGGACAGCCGGCCTAGCTGTTCAGAGTCGGTGGACTGTCCAGCATAGAGATGCTCAAGGGCAACTCACAGGTCATGGATGAGCAACCTCAGTAAGGACTGGTCAGCAGTGGTCCCAGGTTCACATTTCTATTCTCATAAAGAAGACCTTCTGGGAAACAACTGCAGAGTGGCGTAGTACCACGGACAGGGCTGGGACTCCAGGTTCACAGAGCCCAGTTCAATCTTTCCTCTCTCAGGCTGAGAGCTTCTCAGGAGAAGCAATCCCTGCTGAGCTGCCTGGCCTATGGCCTGCAAAGGCTGAAGAGCTCAGAAGCCTGAGGCTAAGCCAAGCCCTAGGTACCACAAGGTAAATGGGGCTTACTTCCTCTCACAGAAAAGGGCTTTAGCTTGCCCCGCATGTCCCTTCTCTAGCCAGAAACTGGATTGACTGGCCAGCAAAGTAGTAAAGCAGCCCACCCAGCTCTACAAAGATTAAGACTTTGGCTCTGCAGAGTTTGGTTGGAACAGTGGCTCTGACCCTGAAGCCCAGTGTGTACCAGCAGCAAGGAGAACAAAGAAGCATTGGCGGGTTCTGTTGCCTGGGTGAGTGTGCATGCCAGGCGGGATCCATCACAGAGGTGTGAAAAGGAGGACACTGCTGGGTTTGCAGCACAAAGTGGCTCTATCTGAAGCCATTCTGCTTCAGTGGAACTTGTTCCCATGGGGCCATCCCTGGCCAGGACTGGGATGGAAGTCACTCCATACAGTTAGGCCCATTATGGAAGTCAAGTCCACAGATGGCTGCATACAGACAGTGCTCTGTGCTTTGATTGAGTCCCTCCTGTCTATGAGGTCTATGTTAGAGGCAAAGAAGAAAGGAAAGACACAGAGACTGTCAGTAGAGAAATCAAACATTCTGAGCACAAGTCTGCCCCAGCTACACAGGCTTCTCTGGAGAGGCCCTTTGCCCCCAGGGAAGATTTGGAGGCACCATTTGGAGGCACATAATGACTTGAACACATCTAATATATGAAAAGCAGGTTCGACCTGGCCCCAGCAGGACTGCTCTGGTTTTGGAAGCTCTGGTCACCTGCAGCAGTGCCAAGGACACAGATGGGGAACTGCTTACCAGCTGCCGCTGCTTGGGGGGCAGGGCGGGTGGGGGGGCCAGCTCCTGTGTGGAGTCGCTGCCGCAGAAGGAGTCGCTGAAGCCATAGACCTCCATGAGCATCTTGTTCTTCTGCTGGTAGATGTGCTCGCTCTGCGGTGTCTGGTAGAACATGGAGGGCTGTGGCTCTGAGTAGTCCTCTAGCAGCTGCATGTAGGCCAGCACTGTAGACAGAGGGGGCTGCTGTTCTCTCACCACAGTGGAGCCCACAGAGCCCTGCAGAGCCGGGATGCGACTCTGGTGCTACTATAAAGGTGGACATGTGCCATCACCCAGCTGGATGTGCTCACAGAACCCTCCTGTGCATGGCAGCCTCTGGGAGTGATAGCTCTTCCAATGTAACAGATGTCCCACTCTGCCGGGGGTATCGACACTGGGGAGGTTGTGAATATGGGAAATTTTGTCCTTTCCATTCAGTGCTGTTATGAGCCTAAACAGCTCTACAAACATAACGTTCTGTTTAAGTTCTTTTTGCACTCTCCCTGCAGAAGTGCTGGGGGTTTCCATGCTCAGCAATACCCAAGGCTCTGTTCAGCCTCAGCCTGCCATTGGGGTCATCTCGGCTGTATTATCTTGTATCAGATAATGAACACACATAAGGCTCCTGATGTTTCCAAGTCCTGCCCTTGACCTACTGTGTCTGGAGGGGGAGGGGAGGTCCCCATCCACAGCCCCCCCCCATTCTCATTCATTGCTTAATGAGCAGGTAGTACTGTACATGTAGGCCCAGGCCCAGGTGCTGGGACTACAATGGACCAGCAAGGTAGATCCTCTGCCTTAAAGGGTTCACACTATCTTTGGAGCAACAGACTATAGACACACATATGGCATAGCAGTCTCCAGAGAAAGAAAAAGTGTGGTGGCTGAGGAGTACTACTCGAGACTATGGAAGAATGTCAGGATGGGATAGGATCTTCTACTGTAGTCCAAAGGTGATATACAAAGGCCCCAGTCTGGGGGAAAAGCACAACATGCAGAAGACCAGGGAAGGGAGGCTGCATCCCAGAGAGGCTGCATCCCAGAGAGGCTGCTTGCACAGCCTTAATCCTGAGCATGGGGAACCACTGCAGGGCTCCACCTGGGAGTGTCTGGGCCTGACCTGTGGTAATCTGAAATGACTCTAAGTCTGTTCAGTGATAGGCAGGAATATAAAGGAGCTGTTGTGGGAGACAGTGATGCAGAACAGAATATTTAAAAAATAGAGCCGGGCAGTGGTGGTGCACAGCTTCAATCCCAGCACTTGTAAGGCAGAGACAGGCGAATCTCTGAGTTCAGGGCCAGTCTTGGTCTACACTATGAGTTCCAGGAGAGCCAAGGCTACACAGAGAAACCATGTCTTGAAAAAACAAAAACAACCAAAAGATGGAGTAGGATTTACTGCCTTCTCCTTAAGGGCTAGCTCTAGGAGGGCAGGGCCATGTTTGATTTGTCCACAAACATTTGTAGAATGGGTGAATGAAACATCTCCCAGCAGGCACCTCGAGGGACTTCTAGCTCAAGGGACTTCCTCTCTAGCTGAAGGGACACAGGCAGACCAGCAAGAGCAGAGAGGGTGAGAGAGAAAGTGCACAGATGATATATCTTTTCCACCCTGCTATTACCATCCTTGCACACAGAGGCTAAGCTGATGTCTCCCAGCAGAGCTGCCTGTCACAGCCTCTGCCTCAGCAGGGTGGCAGCCAACAATAATAGGGACCTCATGTGCCTGGGGAGTTGAGAAGCCAGGGAACCAAAGCTCAGCTGTCACATCTCATGTTCTCATCTAGCAGGTACCTCTCTACACAGCAGGTGCAGGGTCCTCACCCTCATGTGGAGAGTCAGTGAGTGCTTTGTTTCTGAGTTACCTGTGTCCCACTGTTCACAGAGCTAGAGGGTTCTAGGGAAAGGGCCAGAACATTATGCCTAGGGGCTTGAATGCAGGCCTTCCATCTATCTCCTGAACTATCCCTACGTACATGGACTGTATAGAGGGAAGGGATGGTAGAGAGAAGGACATAGCTGGCACTTTGAAACCTGGTCAAGGCTGAGTATCAGTTAATTCACTCAGAGAGAGCAAGAATGACAACTGTGACCTAAGTCAAAGGCTGCAAAGATGCAGTCTTCTGCATCTTCCAGGCAGACAGCTTCTCCTTCAGTTATACTGCAAGTGCTTGGAGCATCTACTCTGCAGTATGGGCATTTTTCTGATAACCAGGGTTAGGAGTCCACTCTTCAGGAAGCATAGGAGGACAGCCTAAGGAAGGGAGAGCATGTGGGGCTGAGGGTGTTGGTGAAAGTGCTCTCTTGGCAGGTCCTCCTGGTATCCTTGCTGAAAGGAAGGCTGCCATGTTTATTTCACAGAATACAGAAGAGCTTGTCAGCTCTGCTGTGCACTGACAGAAGTGGCTATGCTCCCCATGGCTGAACCCAGAAGAGAAGTGCTCCCATTGCCCCTTAAGCTCCACAGTGATGTTACTGTATTCTTGTTCAGTCACAGCCTAGGCGTGACCCTAGTCTCACCACTGGTTTTCCAGAAGGGTCAAGCAACCCCATCTACCCAACATGCCATCAAACTGGGTCTCCCCAGGCCTTTGGGAGCTCCTATGCTGAGGTCCTGGTAGAGATCTGCTAGCTACACACAAGAATAGTAATGAGGCTCACTCCCCCAGAACTACGACACAGTTCCTTCCCATTTTGTGCAGTGGTTCAGATGCCAGAGCTGCTTGCAGGCTAGGAATGCTTGGCTGCAGGCACCCAGGCTCTGAGAACACTAGGGGTCCCACAGTATTCAGGTGCTCCCATGGGCTACTCCTAACAAGGAGAGCCAGGGTCCATCATGACGTCAGGGCACCCCTCTCCGTGAAGACATACTATGTCATCAGAATTGCCCGTGTGTGAGCTTGCTTTAGAGGTGCCAAACATAAGGGATGCCATTTACTTATTCTTTCCCTAAGAGCAGTTCTGTGAAGCTCCCACCCACTCTCAGGTGGAACTCCCCGACAGTCCCCTTGGGAGTGACGGGCAGACTCCGGGCCAGGATTGAGCTCAGGATGCTTCACGCTCTGAGCTCTCACTGACACAGAAAAATGACCCTTGCATGGTGGGAGGGGAGGAAAAAAGACCTCTGTTTGAAAATACAGTGGGTCTTAAAGACAGGGCAAAGCCCATCCTTCTCAGCTCCAGCCAGGCTTGAACCCCATACTGCCTCTCATTTGCTCCTGAGGCCAGTTCCAGCACTCCTGAGACCTGGCCTGCAGAACTACATGTTTTTTTTACTCAGAGCCATCACACTTGAGCCTTTGGTTCTGGTCACAACAGGATAGAGCTTCAGTCACTCTCACATCACAAAGAGACATTTCAGCCACTTGAGACTAACAGAAGCAATGGCTTTGCCTCTACCTGCCACTTTCCTCTCTACAGGCTCTGCTTGAGGAACTCAGCCACTCCTTCTAAGAGCTACAAACAGGAGGATGCTTCCTGGCTGGGCAGCACCACACATCTGGTACACTTTAACAGACACGGTCCTGCCTCACACCCTAGTCCACAGGACCCCTCTGATGAGAAAGAGCCCCCTCCCACAGTACAGTGCTCTGGTAGAGTGGGCGGAAGGAGAGGTTCAGAAAGAGCTGTCCCCAACTGCTATGAGTCTTCTCAGCAGAGCTTGGTCAGTAAGGAGTGAGTTTGCAGGACACATGAAATGACATCATTAGCTTGCAGACCCACCCTCTGTCTTAGCTGGGGACCACCTCCCCAAGGCTAGCACAAAGCTGTGAGACATCCTGGATGTGGGGGGTGGGTGTGGTGACAAACCAGGCTCCTCTGGTCCTGGGATGGCTCTGCTGGGTTTAACGAGGCAGGCCTTCCTTTGGGAGTGGGAAGCCCCTGTCAGGGAGTCAGAAGTGTAGTATCTAGTTTTAGGTGCTGTTGCTGGATTTGCAGCACAGCTGATGTCGCCACACACATCAAAATGGTGACAGCTGGTCTGTCAGGGAAAATCTAAGGACAGTGTTAGTGAGACGGGGAGAGGGCGGGGCGCTATGGCCTGCAAGTCTCCCAAGTGGAGCAGTTGGGGAGGGAGGAGAAAAGATGGAATGTCCAGAATGTTACTTAGTAATGTTATGGCAAACTTAACAGTTGGAAACCATCTAAAACACAGACAGCCCACCTTCCAGACCCTCTCAGCCCAGTGACACCCATCTATTAAGACATCTAAGTCAAGAGCTGACCTCAGTCAGCTCTGATCCAGGTCACTGTGGGCACCCCGTCCACGCTCAGGACATCCGTCCCAGGGCTAGCACGGCTCAAATGTGTGTACTCAAATGTCCATTTCATGCGTACGCTACGGCAGTGCTGCTCCGAGTGCCATGACACACTCAGTTGCCTTTGTTACTGTGTGTTCAGGCTGAAAGGGTCAATGAACTACATCTATAGAGAAGAGGCACTTAGGAGCATTAGGCCTGTGATTTCAAAGACCACAAAGGAGAAATGAGCTAATTAGACTTTTGAAGACCACGAACAATGATAGCATCAGGCCCCTGGAAACATCCACCGTGTACCTATGAGCCTATTCTATAGGAAAGAACAAGGCCATGGGCTTGGATTTGGTCTCATGCTTGGGCTGAGCAAAACACAAACCTGTTCAGGCTTACAAAACTGTGCTTACAGAGTGTGCAGAGAACTTACTGTGTTTGTTTTTCTTCTCTGGTAGAGGAGGTGGCTTCTCTGGGTCACCTGCTGACTCCGGAGCACTGAAATCACCCACAAATTCAACAGGGGCTGAGGAAGTTCCCTGCTGAAAGGGAAGGATAGCAGCAAAGGGCGGGTAGGGCACAGGCTGGACTGGGACTGGGTTCTGCAGGTCATCCTCTGAGATGTTGTCATACTGTGAGGGGTGTCGCTCATAGGACACCCTGCAGCCAGAGCTGTCCGTGGTCTGGGAGGCTGCGCTCCTGCGCTTCTTCTCAGGAAGGGCAGGTGGAGTGTCTGTCTGCTGCCCCTCCTGCTGGGGACAGCTGCCCAGAGGCAGCTGGAAAGGATGGCCAAGAAAGGGTGGGCCAGCCTCCCCCAGGGACTCCGGTAGTGGGCTGAGGCTGCAGGCCGCCTGTGGAGGGGTCTGGTCTGCGTTGGAGAGGTCTTGCTGGAGGAATTCATAGTCAGGGTCATAGTGATCTGCAAACCAAACAGAACACACACCCTTAGCTGTGAGCCCCAGGACATCAGCCCTGCTCTGCTCAGTCTCCCTTGGAGGATGGGGAACGCTTCATCTCTCTTGGGGGCTTCTACTTCACTGGATATTCTTTTTTAAAAAATTTATTTCATTTTATTTCATGTGTATTGGTGTTTTGCCTACATGAGGGTGTCAGATTCCCTGGAACTAGAGTTACAGACAGCTGTGAGCTGCCATGGGTTCCTGGGAATTGAACCCGGGTTCTCTGGAAGAACAGTCAGTGCTCTTAACCACTGAGTCATCTCTCCAGCCTCTTGACTGTTGAAGTCAAAGAGCTGGTGAGATGACTGTGTGCTATAATGGTCTCTGTGTTTTTGTATTTTGATACATGCACACACACAAATATGAAATATGGCTTGTTTTAGGGGGGGAAGGGAGGTTCAAGGAATGGAACCCAGGGCTTTTTGTATGTATTCTACCACAGAGCTATATTCCCAGCATTTTCCAACTTGGTTACTTAAAAAAGAAAAAAAATATACATGACTACTGAAGACAAATGGCAAATGATCATGAAAAAATAAGAACCCAGAGCTGGTCATCAGAGTTCGTATCTTGATGTATTTTCTTAAAAGTAATGTTTTTTGGAGGGCATTTTCTTTTCCGAGACAAGGTTTTGTGTACTGGAAACTACAGGCCAGGCTGGCCTTGAACTCAGAGAGATCCACCTGTTTTTGTTTGAGTGTTGGGATTAAAGGTGTGAGCCATCACTGCCCAGCAAAAATCTCAAAGTTTTTTTCCCTTGAACCCTATCCCCACATTTTTTTTCCCCACATTTTTTGTTGTTTGTTTTGAGATATGGTTTCACTATGTAGCCCTGGCTGGCTTGAAATTCTCCCTGTAGACAAGACTGGCCTGGAACTTAATATGCCATCAGAGCAAAGTCCCCTCATTCATCTGATCCCCACTGGTGACTCCAGATTGTCACCATTTCATTCTTTGTAGGTTAGCCTCCTCAGACAGGAGCCCTGCCAACAATCTCCCCTTTGTGCTGGGCACACTTTCTCCAAAGGAAAGGATCTAGTTCCCAGGACACAAACTGGTGGGAACCGGCAAGCCCCTGCTAAGTGGTCCTGCTGACCTCTGTCACTGGTGCCCAACAGGATAGGGAGGTTGCCTGATGCTTTCAACCTCTGCAGGTACCTTCAGGAGCTGACCCCCTCACAGAAAGCCCTATGTTCACATGGACTGAGTCAGGATGCACATCGCCAGGCTACCTGTAAGGAGGGTGACTCCCTGTGTATCTGCTGTGTGACTCTGAATTGTGATTTCATAGACACTTTCAGCCTCTTTCAGAGCAGACACCGTCCTAATTTTCCTAATTTTGGAAACTGAGGCTTGGATTTTGAAGGATTTAACCAAGGTGACCTAGCTAACACTTGGACATCAGTTGACTCAGGCCCAGAATCACTGGACTCAGGAAGCTTTGGAAGGAGGAGGTCTATGGTGGCTTACCTAGTGTTTCACAGCTTGTGTTCCGCGAGCACTGCCCACTATCCCTGTCTAGGGAGGACAGCTGCTCGTCTGACCGGCTGAGTTTGCCTGTGCTGCTGCAGGGGGACAAGCGAGGAGACTCACCACCGCAGGAGCGGCTGCCTCCGGACAGGCGCCTCTGGGTGTAACAGTCAACATCAAAGTCCTAGGGAAGAATGCAAAGGAGCCTCAGTCATCCTTGGGAAAGGCAGCAGAGCCCAGGGAAGGCAACTGGCATGCTCACTGGCTCAGAAAAAACCCTGCCTAGCTCAGAGGCCATCCCTGATGTCAGTATAGGATCCTGATGAGACAGGAAAGGAACTGGGAGGAGTGTGGAGTGTGTGGACAGGGATGTCCTTGGGAAATGCCCAAGGTTTGTCCACTGTCCACATCATGGGAGGTGGGGGTGATGGTCATGGATTGCCCTCCCACAAGTCTCTGGAAGTAACTAACAGTGGATCTAAAGACTATTGGGCAACTTTCAGCTTTCGGACCCAATTCCAGTCCTTTTCCCAACTAAAAATGGACTACATTACCTGCCTATTGATTCCAACAGGTAAACTGGAGCCACTGGTAGCCCTACTCATAGGGGCTACCACAGCCACTCGGGTAGGGGATGGAGCGGACTGTCTTTTCTTGGGCGGTAATGCTGGTGGACTAGAAGAGACAGAGAATCCAGGCAAACTGTACATCACAAACAAGAGTACTTTAAAATGGTTTTAGGGAACAAGACATGACTGAAGCTCTTTCTCCACACCCGATTTCCACACTTTAACTGCCTCCTGTTCTCCTCTTGCCAATCACTGTATCAATTCCAAAAGAACAAAACCAAAAGATTCTTTTCCTTCCATAGTAAATCATGCCTGGCTGCACTGGCTAAAGAACTAAGGCAAGCTGTAAGAGCACAGAGCCTGTGCAAGGGCCCTGGAGCAGAGTCTGGCCATCCTCAGAGACAGTCCTTTCTCAACAGTGCCAAGCTACTGGAGCATTTAAGGGGCCAAAGTCCTAAGTCTTTCCCCAAGCACACCATTATCCTTTTGGCTCACTCTGCCATCTATCTTCTCCCCACATTAGGTGATTAATGGGGAGGTACCAAAAAAAAACTTGCCCATAAGAGTTTAGGATAATTACCTGTTATCAACCACCCGAATGCCAGGTAAGGGGGGCTTGGGGGGTGCAACCTCTTCACTAGTGGAGTCTGGGAGCAATTCAGTGGATGGTGACACACCTGTTGCTGTCTTGTTCAGAATCTCCATCTCTCGGTCTGTCAGAGGGAGCTCAGGGTGGCTGGAGAAACGGAAAGATCTAGGGCTTACACACAGTCAGAGTGCATGTAGGTCCTGAGAGGGAGCGGGGGGGCTAGGGTAATGATGGGCTGAGTAGGAGCTCAGCCCCAGACCCTGGGTTCCCACGGAGTCCATCACTGGCCAGCTACCAGTCTGCTCTAAAATAGCGTCACATTAGTTTAAGGCCAGTCCTTAAACTAATGCAGAACTGTAAGGCTGTCCTCATCTTACTCAGAAAACACTATGCCGCTGGCTTTGGAATTTGTTCATGTATCAACATCCTACTGACTGAGTTTTATTAAATAATCCAAGATCTCCCACAACCCCTCGCCAAGCTCTTGGGAGTTCATGGTGCAGTGACAGGCACCAGGGGGCTAAGAATAGGCAGTCACATCCTTTTGTACACTCTTACACAGTCGACCTTGTAAAGTGAAAGGCAACACTTTGAAACTTATGTGGAATACATACTTTAAAGCATGAGGTACTCACCAAGACTTATCACTGGAAAGGGACCCAGGGCTGACCACAGCTTCTCAAATGCTCCCTCTGACTGCCTGGCTCCTATCCTTTGTCAAGCATGGGCCCACAGGGCCCTCAGTGACAGAAGTCTGCTCAGACTTACCCGTCAGGCTTGCTGGCTGGGGAACTGGGCTTCACTGGGCTTGTTGGTGATGGACGACCCTGCTTCTCAATGGTTAGCCTTACCAGCTCCTGTGCTCCACAAGACAGAAAGAGAGAAAGGGGGGGGGATGGTACCACTGTATCTTTAGCAAGAGGCAGGGCTTCCAAGTCCCACGTTTGTGCCCACACATTTCCCACACAGGGTGAGGTACATAGTTCCTAACATGCCTTTTTCCCTCTGAAAATACTATCACAGCACACTGCAGAGCCTCAACTGCATCATGCACTTCCTTTTGAAAGGAGAGATGGCAAGTCCCAGTCTCAAGATGAACAGACCACTGCGCACTTAGATTCCTGTGCGGTCTGGGGAGGGAGTGGGAAACATTTTTGGTTCCCTAAAGCTGTCATGTTATGCCCAGTGGTGCCCTTAGCTATCTGATGTTTGGCTTTGAGGATTTTCCCAAAGTGCACTGGCTCAAGTGAGGCAAGAACTGGAGCCTCAGTGGACTGGCTGGGAACTTTGTCAATGGACTTAGAGTAAAGGTCATGTGACTCAGCACAGAGCTGGTTTTGAAAGAAAATAAAAATGGTTCTTTGAAATAGCAGCAAAGAGCCCATCAAAATCCCAGCAAAATTCTTTAAAGATGTCGAAAGAATGGTACTCAACTTCATTTGGAAAAGCAAAAAACCCAGGATAGCCTAAACAATCCTATGCAATAAAAGAACTTCTGGAGGTATCACAATCCCTGACTTCAAACTCCACTACAGAGCTACAGTACTGAAAACAGCCTGGTATTGGCATAAGAACAGATAGGAGGAGCAATGGAACAAAATAGAAGACCCGGATATCAATCCACACATCTTTGAACACCTGATATTTGATAAAGAAGCAAAAAATATCAAATGAAAAAAGAAAGCATATTTAACAAGTGGTGCTAGCATAACTGGATATCAACATGTAGAAAAATGAAAACAGACCCATATCTATCACCATGCACAAAATTCAAGTCCAAATGGATCAAAGACCTCAACATAAAGCCAGTCACACTGAACCTTATAGAAGAGAAAGTGGGAAGTACACTTGAACACATTGGCACAGGGAATGAACCACTTCCTAAATAGAACCCCAGCAGCACAAACACTGAGAGAAACAATTAATAAATGGGACCTCCTGAAACTGAAAAGCTTCTGTAAAGCAAAGGACACAGTCAACAAGACAAAACGACAGCCTACAGAATGGGAAAAGATCTTCACTAACCCCACATCAGACAGAGGTCTGACCTTCAAAATATACAAAGAACTCAAGAAATTAGACACCAAAAGATCACATAATCCAATAAAAAAAATGGAGTACAGACCTAAACAGAGGAATCTAAAATGGCTGAAAGACAAGGAAATGCTCAACATCCTTAGTCATCAGAGAAACGCAAATCAAAACAACTCTGAGATTCCATCTTACACTTGTAAGAATGGCCAAGATCAAAAACACTGATGACAACTTATGCTGAAGAGGTTGTGGGGAAAAGGGAACACTTCTGCATTGCTGGTGGGAATGCAAGCTGGTACAACCCCGGATGTCAGTGTGGCCATTTCTCAGAAAATTAGGAAACAACCTTCCTCAAGACCCAGTAATACCACTTTTGGGTATATATCCAAAGGACATTCAATCGTGCCACAAGGACATATGCTCAACTATGTTCATAGCAGCTTTGTTTGTCATAGCCATAACTTGGAAACAACCTAAATGCCCCTCGATCGAAGAATGGATAAGGAAAATGTGTTACATTCACACAATGGAGTACTACACAGCAGAAAAAATAACGACAGCTTGAATTTTGCAGGAAAATGGCTGGAACTAGAAAACATTTTAAGTGAGGTAACCCAGGCACAGAAAGACAATTATCACATGTACTGACTCATAGATGGTTTTTACTTATTTATTTATTGGTTTTTTTTTTTTTTTTTGGTTTTTCGAGACAGGGTTTCTCTGTGGCTTTGGAGCCTGTCCTGGAGCTAGCTCTTGTAGACCAGGCTGGCCTCGAACTCACAGAGATCCGCCTGCCTCTGCCTCTCAAGCGCTGGGATTAAAGATGTGTGCCACCACCGCCCGGCTTCATAGGTGGTTTTAAAAATAAAGCAAAGAGGGCTGGAGAGATGGCTCAGTTGTTAAGAGCATTGCCTGCTCTTCCAAAGGTCCTGAGTTCAATTCCCAGCAACCACATGGTGGCTCACAACCATCTGGTACCCTCTTCTGGCCTTCAGGCATACACACAGACAGAATATTATATACATAATAAATAAATATTAAAAAAATAAATAAAAATAAAGCAAAGAAAGCCAGCCTACAAACCACAATTCCAGAGAATTTAGACAACAATGTGGACACTAAGAGAGACTTACATAGACCTAATCTACATGGGAAGTAGAAAAGTAGAAAAAGACAAGATCTCCTCAGTAAATTGGGAGCATGGGGACCTTGGGGGAGGGGAGAGGCAGGGAAGAGAGCAGAGAAAAATGTAGAGGTCAATAAATATCAATAAAAAAAAGATTAAGGGGGCTGGAGAGATGGCTCAGTGGTTAAGAGCACTGCCTGTTCTTCCTAAAGGTCCTGAGTTCAATTCCCAGCAACCACATGGTGGCTCACAACCATCTGTAATGCGATCTGGTGCCCTCTTCTGGTGTGCAGACACACATTCTGACAGAATACTGAGAATACTGTATACATTAAAAAAAAAAAGATTAAAAAGAAAAAAAAATTGCAGCAAAGAGGCTGATCAGGGTTCTGGAGATCTCTGACTAGGTGAGGCTAACTGGCCAGAGAGTTGTAGGGATCCAGTTGTTTCTTGACTCCCTAGGGCTGGAATCACAATCATGGCCAGCACACTTGGTCATGATTGTGTAGGAAGTACTTTATAGAATGAGCCATCACTCCAGCTTCAACTTCCAAAAACTCTGTAGAGACAGAAATCCCATACCACGAAATTCGCCTGCTCTAGGCTTGAGCACACGTGCAATGCTTAACACAATCAACTCAAGGACAAAAACCCTGTAGCTGTTCAGTCCCTCATCTTCCTGCCACTCCTGGCAACTATCACTCTATTCTTGGCAAACCTGCATTTGCCCCAGCAATCCACCTTCTTTTGCTCGAGTAAGCTGCCACATTTTGGGTAGCCCAGGATTGCTCTTTTTCACTGCTGAGCAGTGTTCTGGTATACTGCTACACACAATCTCCTTACTGCTCTCTAATGGTGAGCTTCTGATGATGACCTGTGGGTATGAGGGAAGAGCATGCCACTTCTGAGGACACAGAGGTGGGTCACCTAGCCACATCTCCCTGAACAGGGACGATGGACTAGCATCTCCCAAAGCACGTTCTTCTGACAACACAAAAACTAGGAAAAAAGGTGAACATGCAAAAAGAAACCTGAAAGGGGAGTTTCACAAATGGGAAGGATGTCATGGTCGGGACAGCACCTCGGGCTTGATGGCAATGAAAGAGAAACTTGCAGACACAGGGCAGTATGGGGTGGGACACTGTCAGTGAGAATGGTTTGTCACTCTGGGCAGTGGACAATAGTCCAGTGGATGACCTATTGGCACATATCATAAGCCTCAATATTTATTAGGAGAATTTTGTCTGAAGAAAATGTTATGGATATGTGCAAAAGCTTAGCTATGGAGGATGTCACCACAGATAAAGTGAAACTATTCAATAGTCCACAGTTAAACACTCACTACAAGTACCAAGTATGTAGATGTGACAGAACCCAACACTCTATAGTCAGTAAGAATAAAGTCACAGCAGGAACATGGGTCATAGCATGAAAAGATGGTGGAATACTGGGTGCAGAAAAGCCCTACTTGCTTTGTTGGGGTACACAGTAAAGTTTGGAAATAAGAACAACCCCCCCTTTAAATTATTCTAAATTTTCTAAAAGAGACCTCGATTAATTCTGAGAAAACTGCCCCCCCCAAACCATGAGAGGCATGTCCCGGGAACCAGATGCAAGCTCACCCCATTCTGTTCTTGGAGCCATGTGGGAAGTAAAATCCTGGGGAGCTTGAGGCTAGCACAGGAAGGGGGCTCTCTTCCACTTGTTTCCACAACAAAGTGATAGAGGGTTGAAAAGAGGAAGCAGCTAGAGGGAGGCTGCCTCTTCACCCACTGCCTGGGGAACACGGGGAGAGGCAGAGGCAGCTCATCCTGAAAGCCTGCAGCCTTGGCTGGGATCCAAGGGTCAGACCCAAGTGACTTGGAAGCTCCATGTTAATGTAGTGTGGGCTGGCCTTGAACTCTCAGTCCTTCTGCCTCAGTGTCATGAGTGGGGTATCGCAGACATGTGTCACCATGCTAAGTCAAACTCACTCCAGCAACTAGGACAAAGGAATGCAAAGAAGCCTGCACATTTGTGTCCACTGATACAGAACAAATTCCACTTTCTCCCAACTAGGGAGAAGTTAGGGTAAGATGCTGTCCCCCTCAGCTAATGAACAACAGACAGCAAAAAGACCCTGGGGTAATAAGCACACAAGTGCAAGTGTGCCCTCAAATTCCAAGACCACAGCATGACACACTGGAGGCTGGGAAAGAGGCGGGCACCTTTTCTTTCTCTGCCAACCTTCCTGCCCAAACAGAAGGGCTTTGGTTTCAACTTGCCTTAATGATCACACAGAAGGCCCTGGGAACCTCTATCATCATCCTCTAGGTAGCTTCCAATACTCTGGTTTCACTGAGTGCTTCCCACCTGTGGATTGGTCAGGACCCAACACCCCGTGAAAAGTCAAGCCTCTGGAAAGCAGAGTTTCTCAAAGCCAGGGTCTTTTTAATTGGAGTCCCACATTTGGTTAGAGAGACTGCTCTGGACTCTTCTGCCAACAACTATAATTGAGATCAACATTTAGTTTGCTGAAAATCAGTTTTTAAAAGTCAAAAAATATATTTGGAAAAGACCTTCGTAAGAACACGAAATGCTTCCATGCTCAGTTTGTTCACACTGACCAGGACTGTAGAGACAGAAGTACTCAAGTGACTTAAGAAATCAACGCCCAGCTCTGAGATTGAGCATCCCAGTCCCACCCTCCTCTCTGTTTTCTTCTGGGGGTGACACAAAGACCTGAGTGGCAGAGGGGCCACACAGCCGTGATAGTCCTGGCACAAAGAAGCCCAAGGGCAGCATGGTGGCTAGTGTTCCCTGGGCTCTCACAGTGGGAACTACTCCACTGGAAGTCTACCCGATACAGTCTGGCCCTTTCATTCCAGCTCAGACCCCATCCATCACCCTGCTATTCTCTGAGTACTGTTCCAGGGCACAGGAAGTCTGTGGCTACACATCATGGTTCAGTGTCACTGTCTAGTTCTTCATATACTTTGGAAGAGGGTCAGATCTGGTCTGACAATGTAAGGAACACTGGCCAGTGGGGACTGGGGTAGATTCCTGTGTCAGGAGCTACAGGACAAGATCACAGGAGTGTCCATCCCCAAAGTGACTTCATTGTCATTTCATTTTGTATTTTTGGGACAGGGTCTCTCTGTAGTCCTGGCTGTCCTAGATCACAGAGATTCTACCATCTCTGCCCCATGAGTGCTAGGATTGAAGGTGTATGCCACCATGCCCAGTCCTGAGTGACTTAATAGAGACAACAAGGAGCCTTCTCTGCCCACATCAAGAGTGGCAAGGAGAAGCAGCAAGTGGAGGCAGTGTTCTCAGCTGCACACACAGTCAAGCAGCACAGGGCTTGACACACAAGGCACAGCTGGAACAACTGGCATTCCTTACACAGGCCTAAGACAGGGAACTGCAGGTGCCACACTATAACTGGGATGGCTGGGATCAGGGCCAGCTAGGGAGCTAAATAACATTTTAAAACAAGTAACACAGGGCAAAGGGTGCCAGGAAGCACTCCTACTTCTGAAAACTGTACATACAAGGAAGGCAACAAGCTTTGTGGAATAACCACAAGGGGAGGTTTCTCTTTCAGACTCATTCTGGCACCAGCATGAGAAATCACCTTACATGTCATAGCCTGAAAACTCTAGGGCACGGAAGTCACCACCAACAATTACTGCCCTCACCAAGGGGACACCTTTCTTGGAAGCACAGTGCTATCTAGGAAGCTTTCTTTCTCCACTAACAAGCTGGGAGGGCTCTGGCCTCCAGCTTTATAGGAACCCAAGGTACAGAGGGACATGCTGAGCAGCACCGTGAGGGTGTCCTTGACTAACGCTACATTGCCAACTTTCAAGAGCAATAGCTAAAATAAATTTTCAAAAAATTTAAATTAATAAAATGAGTCTGGAGAGCTGGCTCAGTGGTTGAGGGCACTGCTGCTCTTGCAGAGGACCCGGGCTCAGCTCTCAGCACCCACGGGGCAGCTCACAGCTGCCTTAACTCTGGCTCCAGGGGATCTGAAGCCTTCTCTGGCCTCTGTGAGCACTGCACACGTGCACATACAGACAAGTAGGCACACACTCACACATAAATAAAAAATTTTTTAAATAAACCAAAGTCCCACAGTTTCAAGAAGAAGGAGGCATCTGCTGCTGCTGTTGCACAGGGAGATGCTGCTCCACACAGGCTCTATCTGGGTCCTAGATTTTAAAAAGCAAATCTTTTAAAAACAGCAAACCTAGCCAAGCAATGGAGGTGAACACCTAGCACTCGAGGCAGAGGCAGGTGGATCTGAGTTTGAGGTCAGTCTGTTCTACAGAGTGAGTTCCAAGATATCCAGGGCTACGTGGAGAAACCCTATCTTGTAAAAAGTCAACAAACAAAAAAGCGAACCATACCCTGAAGGCCAAAGCCAGCCTGGAGGTGTTTCTAGAAAACTCTCAAGGTTCAAACAACAAAAGCACCAAACAAGGACTGTGCGACACAGGACACAGACCGTAGGCTGAAAGGGTTAAAATAGTTACTGTTTGTCCTTCCAGAACAAGCTGCCTTGCCCCAGGATGGGCATGTAGAGGTTACAGGAAGGAGCATCGCTTGGGATTTACACCTGGCAGTCTCAGGAGCCAGTGAATGAAGAGAAGAAACCAGACTGGCAGTGCATGGCCATGTGGGGAGAACTGGTGGGGCCTGATGCGACTCTGGCCACTAAATGTAAGAGAAATTCTGTGAGGTGTAAGAAGCCTCCTTAAAAGGAGAAGCTACAACTCCTACCTCCTCCTCATCATCTGAAATGTAGCCACGGTAGCTGGAGAGGAAGCAGCTACCCTGAAGCACTGGGTAGAATCCATGTGCCAAGGACAGCAGGCAAGTGAGACGGGCACATCCCTGACCACTCAGAAACCTCACATGAGCCTTTGTCTATTTCTGAACTTTACATAGGAAACAAAACCTTATATTTTCTGTGTCGTGTGTGGAGGCCGGAGGTTAATCACTCTCCACCTTTTGAGGTAGGGTTTCCTCTTGGATTGGGAACTTGCCTATATGGCTAGACTATTTCATCAGCAAGCAACCAAAACCTATTAGTCTCGACTTCCCTTAGTGTTGGGATCACGGTTACATGTTGCTGTACCTCGTTTCTTTTTTTTTTTTTTTAAAGATGGTGTTCAGGATCCAAACTCAACCCTACATGTTGATGTGGCAAGCACTTCACATATTGTACCCAAACCCTCCAAAAGTTTTACGTCTAATTTTTTTTTACATTGATTGATGGGTTGGTTGATTGTGTGTGTATGTGTGCATGTGTGCCACAGTTCCCATGTGGAGGTTAGACATAGGTCATCAGGTTTGGGGGTGAGCACTCTCCCCTGCTGAGCAATCCCACCAGGCTCAGAAAGTCCTGTCTTTAAAAGCTTCTGCTCTAGGGGCTCCTTCCCTCTAGGTGTTCCTCTGTTATACGCACTGAGTCTGCTATGCAAGCCCAGTTCTGGGTGGTGACAGTGAAGTGACAAAACTGTGGGACTCCACAAGGCTTTCCCTATGGCTTTCAGTGGAAGGAAGTGTTTAAAAAGATTGTTTTTTCTGTGTATGTGTCTGCGGATGTCCACAGAGGTCAGAAAAGGATGTCAGATCCACTTGAACTGGAGCTTTGGGTGAGCTGCCAGATATGGAAGCTGAGAGCCAAACTAGCAGGAAGTGCTCTTAGCTACTGAACCATCTCTTCACCCCTATTATTATTACTATAAATTATAAACATTTTAGTCTATATAAGTGGCTGGAAGCTGGGGATACAGGAGCCTGGCAGGGAAACACTGACATCTCTAAGGGCAAAAGGTGCCATATCTGAGGTCAGAAGGGAAGTGGGCATTTAACTGGGACAGTCAGGAAGATCTGAAATTTGTGAGCTATCCTAGAAGGAGCCACAATTCCCATCCAAGACTAATAAATGTGAGCTCTCTGGTGAAGGTTTCTGTGGTGAACAGTGTTCACCCCTGCCTGCTGCCACCCAACATTTACCAGGTACTTCACAGACAGAATCTTCTCTCTCCTCACACTCTCAGGGTATTTCAAAACCTACAAGAATCTCAGGAGTTACTTGTCCAAGGCTACACAGCTAGTGGCATTTATGTGAAGGTTTATGTGGCAAATGATAGCACTCAAGTAGGAACAAAATCAAAATAATCTGCTTTTCAAACTCGTTTTCAATCTTTACCCTCCTCCCCCGAAAAGAATTCCATTTAACAACTGAATGAGCTCCTTAAGGGGTGGTGAGTCAGTTTGTAGGAATGCACCATTTCTCCTCCAAGAAGACCACAGGATGAAGACAGCCAGCTACAGCCGTTGTACGTTGTATGTGCACACCCCTGGCCCTCCCAGCCGAGGCAGCTTCCTTGCGTCCCAGGACATGGACTTAGAAAGTGTCCTTGTGGGGTGAGAATGAGAAGGATCCTTTGGGTAAATCTCCTAGGAGGGGGCCGCAGAGAGTGACTCAGTCAAGCAGACGTGTGAAAATCATGAGCTTGCCACTGACTATGGGTTCACCTGAACCCTGGCTAGTCCACTAGTGAAGGTGCCTACCTCAGAGGGCTGTTAGAAATATAAAGCTGGGCCATATAAAAAAACACCCATTAGGCCAGGAAGTGGTAGCACACGCCTTTACCCAGCACTCCAGAGGCAGGGGGAGGTGGAACTCTTGTGAGTTCAAGGCCAGTCTGGTCTACAGAATGAGTTCTAGGACAGCCAGGGCTGCTATACAGAGAAACCCTGTTTTGGAAAAAGCAAACCAAACCAACCAAACAAACAAAAAACCCAAAACAAAACAAAACAACAACAACAACAAAACAACCCAAACAAGAACCCCATCCACTGTTTGCTATTATTACTACTGGATTCTTATCACAAATGCCCATGCTGACCGATTTTACTCCTTAACTGACTCCCCCTAAGTTTCCAGTACCACAGGCCAGCTGACCTGGCCTTCCTTAGGGACGTTTCTCTGACTTCCTTGTCCCTGCATTGGCATAAACACTCCTTGCCGTGGGATGTGGACTTTTCTTTCTCAGGGAAGCAAGGCTGGGGCTGTGCCACTGTCGCTCATCACTGTGATGCGCTGTGCAGTCCTGTCACACTACAGGCACACAGGATGCTCTTGATAAATGTTCAATAATAAACAAGACAAAATGAATACAGAGCGCCTCATCTATTGGCTCTTTGTTCTGGCTAAAGCTCCATACATGCATGTGTGCACTTGTGCGTGTGTGTGCTTGCCTGCAGGGCCATGTGTGTGAAAGTCAGAAGAAGACAACTCTTTTGAGTCTGTTTTCTCCCATCTTCCTGCTAGAGGCAGAGTCTCCCTCATTACTTCTGTCAACATGCTGCATACTCGAGGCTTGCTGGCCCGAGAGGTCAGGCAGTCTCCTGGCTCACCCAGGTTCTGGTGAAACTATTTTAAAAACAACTGTGAAAGAGTTATTTGTTCTCAGGTGCTGGCAAGTTCAAGTTCCACAGGCTGCACGTGTGTGCTTCCATCTCCCAGGGTCACATTGAGAAACCAGCAATTTTTCAAACATGCCTTCTTCTGAGCAGTACAGCTGTGCTTTCATGACTCCATAAAGAGCACCCACTCTGGAGTGTCCAGAAGCTCCTCGAAACCTGGTCTCTAGTTTCAACCATTCCAACTGTTGTGACATTTCATTGAGATCAACCTAAAGGAGGAAAACCTAAACAACGTCATCTGGAAAATAATTTTGGTTTCCAGAGCTGGGACAGGAGAAGCAAGGGTGAACCAGAACTCGGCCAGAAGGCTGACTGAAGGAGCTGCAGTAAGGACTGAGGGGATAAACCGACAGCACCCCAAATCCTATGGTGACTACGATCCACCCACAAGGCTCATTAGTTACAACAGATGGTGTGAAGTCTGGTGACTGTGCTAGACAGCAAAGGAGCATCAGAGGGGAAGCTTGCTGTCAACTTGTCACACGTCCCTCCCTCAAAGCCAACGCAGAGTTACCGTCCACACAGTAGCCTCTACTTTAATGGTGCCGGGGACAGAGCAACTGGGGCTTTAGCCAACACAGCCCATTTGGGAGTGATTTCTCTCACCAAACAATGCCTCCTTAGCCTTCTCTCTGTAATTTAAACTCTTTGGGGTCTTTGTTCTATTTTCCAGAGGCACGTTTCAGGAACCTCATAGACTGGCAAAGGAGAAGTCTTTCTGACCTAGGCCAACTAATGTGGTTATAATTTTGAATTAAAGGTCTATAAAAGGGACACAGCTTTTCCAAGCCACATCTCTAAAGCATGCATTTAGCACCGCATGATCAATAATGAATAGTCGTGAGTGCCTACAAGCTCAGTGTACTCCTGGCATTGTTCTAAAAGCATCCTGCATTAACCAATCTAACCCCACAATGTTATAATGCAGGGCACCACTGTTACACCTGCTCATGGGTGTGTCAATGGGTGTCAGCAAGATGAACTAAGGTCGTACACTGCCCAAGTCTACAGACTACTGAGTGGGATTCATGCAGGCCAGACCCTAGGCGTCTCAGTACAGCTCCTCCTGCCCACTGCGAAGTCCTTTCATTTTGTGCCCTCCATTCTTCTTTGTTTCTCACCTACTAGGATTTATATTCTCAGTTTGCTTCTGGGCCCCAATTCCAGGTCCTCTATAGCCTTTGCTTTGCTATAACTGTGACTAACTGTGAGTCCTAATCACCTGTAAGGCTATTTGCAATGGCCTGGATAGTACTGATCATATCACAGAGATCAAGCACATTCTGTTTCAACCACTCAGTCCTGCTTTTCTACCAGGAATCCTAGATGTTCCTATGACATGAGAAGGTAATGGTTGAGATGTTCGGAGTTTTGTTAAAAGCCAGTACAAATAATCACTACTGCATCATGGCAAGCTGGTGCATGTTCTCAGCCAGATCTGGGACATAAGGCCCACAGAGGACTGAACACCAGATGCAGGAAGGGCTGATGGTCTCTGGCAGCCTGAGAATGAAATAGTTACTGGACAGAACTGGCCCATACCATAGCTCTGGAAGGCATTCACCCCAGTGTATGTCTATCATCAAGTTCATAGCTTCAGGGGGTTGGCTGCCCGATCAGGGCCAACTGACACCTGCCCATTACCTTCACTCCATCCAGCACAGCCTTGATGACTCCCTTCACAGTCGTCACCATCTCTTTATCTTCTGAGTTCACGCCCTCCAGCATCACCTGGTCAGACCATCGGATGAGGTTGGCAAGGCTCTGGTATACTCGGCTATAGCAGGAGGAGAGGGCTGAGCTACAGGGAGGAGGGGGTTAAAGAGCATTAGAAAGCAGTCTGCACCATAACCCTCCTTCCCAGAGAGCACTCAAGGAGGCTACGATCTCAGTGTCCAGGTAACATTTCCTTTTTTAAAATCCATGGTTTTCTTTTCTCTCCTTCCCTCCCTCCCACCCTCTCTCCTCCCTTCCTTAAGTCTTCTTAAGGAATTTTAGAAAGGGTTACTGTTCTCATTTCAGACTTTATACATTGTAACAGAAGAGCAAAGTCCCTCACTACTAAAGCAGACCCTTAAAAATCAAGGGTACAGTTTAGACAAGACAACACAACATTGTAAGGTGTGGCTGAAGCAGGGTCTAGCACCAGGGGGGTCTTTAAGCGCTCTACCAATGAGGTTCTATCAAGAGCAGCAGCAGCACAAGGGAAGGAGCTATGCTTTCTGGCAGCCATGGCTGCATTCCACATGCACCAACAGAAAAGTCAGCAAGAAGGAAAGCAAACCCCTTCAGTCCTTGAGAATGAGGGGAGCTGGTCATGAAGCCTGGGGATGGTGTCAAGGGCTCACAAGGATGAAGCAGGAGGGCCCTCCCCTCTGGAAAGGATGACCCAGTTCTATATGCTCTCTGGCAGGTCAGGTGCCTAACACTAGCCTGAGGTCCTCAGGGTTTTTGTCATATCCAACCCCCCCCCACACCAATCTAGCTGCTTTCCTCCAGCTCCTTCTTTCCCTTCTCCTCTAGGAAGCAGGACAGGGCCACTGCAGCTCTGTCACTGCCTTCTTCAGCCTGTGTCACATAGTCAGCACTTCATCATATGGTGGGGAGCTCAACTCTTCCCTGGTGGGAGCCATCACATGAGAACAGAGGTATGATAGCATAGAGACAGTCATCTACACATGTGATGGCCTAATGTCAGGCTCATTTTCTCAAACAACACCACGGAGTTTCCATGGGATGAACTAATGGAGAGCCACAATACAGACCAAACCACCAGCAGCATAGAGAGCCAGAGGTCACAATCTCCAGGGGTCAACAAGCAGAAGCTGGTGTGGAAGCCCCAAGCAGAACATTTCTTGGAAATAAAGACACACAATCTGTTATTATCTCTCAGAAGAAAATTGTGAACTTCAGGGCCAAGTTCTGAAAGTCTCATGGGGCTACACAGACACTAAGCTGCCTTGAGAATCAACACAGAGATGCGTCGATTATGAACAGGCACACCACTTGCAAAACCTCAGAGCTGCCAGCCTCTTCAGAAAGGTTCCTGCAGCTTGGAGATTGCATCTAGCACCGCTATCCTTTTATACTTAACAATAAACACGGGGCAAGCTAAATTGTAAGAAGAAAATGCACTCTAGCATTCAAAGGCTGTCTGGGAAGTCCTGGCCTGGCACAGGAAGGTTTCACTACACCTGGCTTTATCAGGCGCTAATTCCAGGAGCTGAGTACTTGAATGACAGGACTGACCATGGTAAGTAATGACGGAGGTTCTGAGAATGCGTCCAGATCAGTATGATTCCGGTTAGGAAGCTAATACAAAGACACAGCCACAGCTCAAAGGGTCAGTGGTATCAGCCAGCACACAGGCCTCTGGAGGAACAGTTGTCTCCAGACTGTGAAGTGGGAACAAATGCAAAACCCCCTTCCCCTCATTGTTTCAAATGCCCCCAACCAAAGTGCCTCTAAGCCTCCCACTGCTGTCACAACTAAGGACCTTCAGGGGGACTCACCTGTGCTGGATCTGAGGGTCGATCTGTACCAGGGGTAAGATGGCCTCTAGCACCTTGGTGGCTGACCCTGGGAGCATCTCCAGAACCTTCTTATCAATGGCCATTTTGTCCACAATGGTCTTAAAGTAGCGCAAGGCACTGACAACCTCCTTCTCTTTCTCCTCCAGCCAGCACAGATTCTGAAAGGGAACATCATGCTTAGGGAATGAGAAGAGATTAAAGGGAGCTAGTCTGAAAACAGTAAACTCTATAAACTAGTTCGACAGTCCTGCAAATGGAAAAGGTTCTGGCAGTAGAGACCACGTCAGACGGTTTCTCTAAGGACTGCAATCAGGAGACAGAGGCCAGTAGGAAGAGAGACAGGCTTAGGGTTAGAAGGGTCATTTAGAGACCTGGGGATTCCCTCTCCACACTCTTTGAGATCCTGAAATTATTCTCAATATTCTAATTGGCTACCTGAGATAGCACCTCCTATCTCCCAGTGTGTGATGCAGCCTCAATGAGGATATGAGGCAATAGTCATGCCCCAGGGCACATATGTATACTTGTCCAGAATCAGATCCAGGATCCAATGATTTGAGGGATCTTCCACCTAGATCCCCACACAGTCCTACCCAAACCCAGAGCCCCCTCCCCATGAAAAAAGTATGACTTCAAAGGCCTCTAATGCCGGACTGGAAGGAGGTGATGAGGAAGCCAGAGGCAATGGTAGTCATCCAGTGAGTACGGTGCAGTGGCTGCTATCAGCTTTTGCGCACTCTGACTCCAAGGAAAGGGGCCTGAGCGGAAAACAAAAACCAAAACTCCACAATGCCTGTACTTTCCAGAACTCACCCTCCTAGCCCCAAACTCTTTTTTCCTTCTTGACTGCAGGTAGCCTTGGATCCATACCTAGTGGGGCATACAGTTCTAGATCCCTTCCCTCAACCACCCTTCTCCAGCAGCCCTGATCCCAGGGGTGGCAGGAACAGACACTGAGAGCCATCTAGAGTGGGTCATTCCACAAATGGACAGTCCATATAAGAACAGACTGCACATTTAGTGAAGTGAGGAGGTATGTGGACCCCTGTGGGCTTCCTAAGGTCCAGAAAGTACAAATAATGGCAAACAAGGGCCAGAGATGCTACCAAAAAAAATGTTGATTTAAGTAATAATCTATAAAAGTGACAATTCTTTTGGATACTAAATCTCTCCCATCCCCAGATAATGTCAGGGAATATCATTCAGTATGGGAGGCTATTTCATAGGAACACCAAAAGAAATAACTAAGTGGATGGAACAAGGAAACTGTACTGCAGTCAGCTAACTTCCAAAGGCCTGGAGGGGCTTCTGAGAGCGCTCTGCAGACCACCAAGACCCCACCCATCCTGTTCCTGACATGTTCGTTTCTTGTCTGTCTCCAAGAGGCTAAGCACTGGTTTTTCTACTTCCTGGATGAGAGTGCTCAGCTTCTCCATAACCCTCCCATGGCTGGAACAGCCTGGGGATCAGAGCTCCCAGTACTGGTGACAGGAGGAGGAAGACGGCAGACACTGCTGTCTTGGCACATCAGAAAGTGCTGGAAGGCAACAATGAAAAACCTGGTGAGGAAACAGGAAGTATTTCAGGAAAACACGTCACACACATAGGCAGGAGTGAAGGGAGAGCTGAGATGGGAAGCAGTGGAAAGTGCAGGCGCTTCAGAGCAGAAAGGTTTTCCCGTCACTGAGGAGACACCAAGTCAGCACAGAAGAGCCAGGCTGAGTGACTCCGTGAAGGAGCTAAGTAAGGACTCAGCAGGGTCAGGTAGCATCTGTTACCTTCTACCGAACTCCATACCTGAATGGTCTCTTAACGCTCTGCGTTCCCTGAGCCCTTCAGCTGTTAAACTGTGATCAGCAGTCAGAAATGTGCACAACGTACAGCACCAGCCAACCTGGGAGCTCAGTGCTGCGGCTGGGCTAGAATCCCTCTGAGTGACAGCCAACCTGCACACATCTCCCACCCCAGGGAAGCAGCTGCTACCACCTATCCTCATAAACTTGGTAACTGTGAGGTTCTCATTCTAAGGCCAAGCTCCTTGTCTGTGGAGCAGATGAGTGCATCTGCCCTGTGTTATGAAAGGAGTCACAGTGGCTATCTGAAGCTGGAGCTCAGTGGTAGAACACTAAGGTCGTGGGTTCCATCCCTGAAACCAAAAAAACAGTCAAAGAAACACAGGAACAATCAAGCGGATGACTGAATGGGCGAGTATGGACATCACTAATAACATTTACGAGATGCTGTATCAGGGTCAGAGGTCACATCTCTACTAGTGAAAATGCAAGGGAGGAGGACAACGGAGCAGGGAGGAAAGGGCCAGGGCACAGCTGCCACTCTGAGTGTTTCAAGCACCCACAGAGCTCTGCACTTCAGATATATTGGCTTCAATTCAGCCTGTTGCCTCGCCACAGAACAGATGCTATTAATCATAAGTGGGGAAATTGAGGCTAGGCAGGGAGTGGATAGGATAGGTAACCCGCCCAAGATCCCACAGCTGAATGACAAAATTAGAATACAAACCTGGCATGTTTCATTTCAGCTTGGAGATTACAATAAATAAATAAGTAAGTAAATAGACAAGTCAAAAGTGTTGTGGGGCATACTCATAATCTCAGTGCTCAGGAGGCAGAAATACAAGTAGTTTGAGACCAGCCTAAGCAATATGGTTAGACCTGCTCACACACCTGGTCCCAGCAACACAGGAGATAACTGTAGATCTGGGACAGCTTAGACAACACAGCAAACAAATGCTATTACAACATACACGCGCGCGCGCCCTAGAGAGTCCTGGGTTCAAAGCTCTTATTTAATAAATGAGTAAAGTGCACACAGGTAAGTGAAAGCTGAGGTCACTTTCCTGCCTGGTAGCAGTGACATGGCACACCTGTGCTTTTCTGTTTTGAGCCACTGAAGAGCGCAGACACAGAGGAAAAGGAAGGGATACAAACTGACCCCGGACTTCAGCTACTGCCTTACATCAGAGTAGCAGTAGGAATCCAGCTTGTACCTGCAGCCCTGGCCACTCTGCTTCATGGAAACAAACTGTGTTCATAGCACCGCAGGACAGTGAATCAGGTAGTTGTGGGCCTAGTCATGGGTGGGAAACAAATAGAATCAGCATATAAAAAACTGGAACCAGCGGGCAGTGGTGGCGCACGCCTTTAATCCCAGCACTCGGGAGGCAGAGGCAGGCGGATCTTTGTGAGTTCGAGACCAGCCTGGTCTACAAGAGCTAGTTCCAGGACAGGCTCCAAAGCCACAGAGAAACCCTGTCTCGAAAAACCAAAAAAAAAAAAAAAAAAAAACCAAAACTGGAACCAGGTTGGGTTGATGGTGCACGCCTTTAATACCTGCACTTGGAAGTCAGAGTTAGGTGGTCTCTGAGTTCGAGACAAGTCTAGTGACATAGCAAGTTTCAGGACAGGGAGGGGCTATAACAACACAACACGATAGAAGAAGAAAAACTGGAAGCAGGATCATGAAAAGACAACTCAGTATCTTTCCTTCTTCCATATCCAACAGCCGGGCCTTGTAGAAAGGTACATCTAACAGAGCCCAGCTGTACTAGGCTCTGGGGTAGGGGCATCTCTCTGCCTACTTCACTTAAGATCTGCAGAGCTGAAAGGGAAACCCCTTCAGGAGTTTCCAGGAGAGCCCCCAGGATCTAGCTGCTGCCCAGCTGCCCAGAGAGTTAGAGAACTCACCCGTTCTGAGCCACTTTTGGATGCTGTTAACTGATCATATAGAGATGGTCAGCTTTGGGATGGGACTAAATTTTCTCTGCTACTTTTAACAATGCATAGCTCACTGCTAGGCTTGCTAAAAGGTTGAAACAGAACTGACAATTTTTTCCTATGAGAAGACTACTGTGTCTAGATGAAACCAGGCTGGAAAGATAGTGGAATACAGTGGACAAAACAGACTTAATTAGAAAATTTGGGCAACAGCCAACACTATCTATTAGAAATAACAAAGCTCTCTGCATATGGCTAGAGCAGAACAAATAAAACAACAGGTGTGAAAGCACAGGGCAGACGGGCTGCACCCAGGAAGCAGCAATAGTCGGGATCTGCACTTCTACTTCCTGTTCTTCAAATCCTGTGATTTAACAGAGAAAGCCACAAGTGTGACAACATGAGATGCAAACGCAGACGCTCTGTAAGAGGTGACAGAGAGAATGAACAGTAGGCCATGTCAAGCAGCAGCAACCTTCCCACACCACAGGTTTCTGGACACTGTCCTCTCACCTATGTGCTGTGGCAGGCTCCATCCTGGGGCATGTACTAAACAGCAGTCCACACTCATTAAGGGCCTTGTGATGAGCAGGGCGAGCTCTACCCTCCCTCCAGGGTATACTTGCACTTCCAGAACTGGGCAGGTCTCACCTCAGCATTACAAACATTCAAGGCCTTGGAGAAGACACCCTGCTGCTACAGGATGCTCAAGGTGTAGCTGGCTCCTACCTACTGCTTACGCAGCAGCTCCTTTTTCACTGGCCTGTGATGACAACTTAAAATGTCTCAGGCACTGCTAGGGCTTGCAGGCACCTCACTAAGTGAAGGCTATGCTTCTATCAAAATTTCCTCCGTGACCTTTCTTTGGATAATGCATAAAGAAAAGATTCCAGGATCAAATGGCTTAAAATTTTCCTACCAACATTCTCTTGTAGTTATGCTGCACGGTTAAAGGTGTGAGCTCTTAGAGTGTGCTATGCATGCTATGACACAAAATAAGCCTCGTTCTGCTCAAGGCTCTTCTACATTGAAGTAGTGCACCTGATAAAATGCCAAGTACTGACCTCTTGCTCATAGGCAGCAATTCATCCAACAGAATGTCTGGGCTTACAAACCTTATTTCTTCTATCTTTAACTAGACTTTTTTAAAAAAAATATTTATTTATTTATTATGTATACAATATTCTGTCTGTGTGTATCCCTGAAGGTCAGAAGAGGGCACCAGACCTCATTACAGATGGTTGTGAGCCACCATGTGGTTGCTGGGAATTGAACTCAGGACCTTTGGAAGAGCAGGCAATGCTCTTGACGGCTGAGCCATCTCTCCAGCCCTCTTTAACTAGACTTTTAAGATACTCTGCCAGTCCACATTAACAGGGTGGTATTTGCAAGCCACATTAAACTGATAGTTATGACAACAGTTCTACATTTAATTACCCTTGGACAGTCATGGGCAGGGGAGCAGTTCATCTACAAAACTTGTTTTCATCTACATCGCTAAGAGTATTTTTTAATGTAAAGTGGTGCACCAAGATGAAGATTCAGTCTCGTGAGACATTAACAAACACATTTGGACTTGATTTCCTAAAGAAGACATATAGCAGTTGTATATGGTGGCACACACCTGTGATCCCAGCATTCAAGAGACAGAGGCAGGAGGACTGTACTTTAAGACTAGCTTAAGCTAGAAAGCCATGTCACGTTTCAAGCAAAACAAAACCCAGGACTAAGGACACAGCTTGCAGAAAGCTTTTGCCCACAGGGGGCTCCGGAGCAGATATTCAGCACTACAAAGAGCCCCAGGCAGGCTCTAGCTTCAGTCTGCTTTCAAATCTTGACTTCACCACTGCTTTGTGGCTTTAGCTAAATGCTCCCCATCTCTAGAGACTCAGTTTCTTTTTAAGCAGGGCAGGTTGTTGATGTCAGGGATGGTGGGAAGAGAGGTGAGCACTCAGCGCAAGGCTGGAAAGAGGCCCTGTCAGCGCCAGTGCTGGTGACACAGGTGCCCCTTGCTGAGAACCCTGCAGTTGGCTGTGACAGCATCCCAAGGCATCTCAGCACCTCAGGGAGAGAGTAGCCACTCTGAAATGGTGATGCTCATCCACTGCCCCAGTGCCCGCTCAATCCCACTCTTAAAAGGACCCAAATATTGGCTGTGGAGACTGAGCTCCCTCCCCATCAAGACCACTCAGATAAATGCTTGTGTTCAAGAATTATATCAAATACTTGAGCCCATAGTTGCCACCCAGCTAAGAAACAACGACATCGCCACAGGTATTTTTCCATCCCCAGACCATGGACCAGAGATCTGCAGTGGAAGGCAAGGCAACCCCAATTGTTCTTAACGTCACACTGACCTTCTGCCTCTGAGACCTGGAAGCCACAGCACTGGTGGACATAAATTCTACTGCCTGCTGCTCCAGTTCCAAGGGGATAGGGTAGCCCTCTGGTAGAAATCTGTCTCTTGCCTCCTGGAAGAGAGGAAACCTGGATTCCTACAGAGCTTGAAATGGATGTTGCAGGCTGGAAGGAGGGGTTGATGAGAATCAACAGCTGTTCCACACATCTGGCTCAGCTGGCCCTGATAAGGTTACTAGTGCTGGAGGATGTCTTTAGATGGAATTCAGGGTTATTCCAGGCCCTGAGGCTGAATGAATGGTTCAGGCCATCAGAGCCCTGTATGAAAGTAGCCCAGGGCTTCTGGGTGGGAGGCAGCACCAGGTGTGAGCACCGTGTTCTGAGCTACTTTAAATGCCCAGAGGGTGATACAGAACTGTCCAAGCCACTGGCTGGACTGATTGGCAGGACAGGCACACACCATCCTAGAGGTCCCAGGTCCCAGGGACACAGATGACCCTAGTAAGCGCACTTACGCACAGTGCAGCCCCCAATGCTGGCCACAGGCTGGTCAGGAGGAACACCTAGAGATGCAGCTTACTTTGCTCACAGACTTCTCGGGAATCTTCGACACCTCGGCTGGCTTTCCCTTCTTGGATGGTGTTCTCTTGATTTTGGGAGAGTGGAATTTGTCCATCAGCTTCATGGTGAAGGAGGAGAGGTGAGAGCGCTGAGAGTCTGAAAACACAGAGGCCTGGCTGTTAGAGGAGGAGCAGGAGAAGCAGCAGCTTTCTTGGGGAAATGACTACTAGGGTCTTTAAGCTCGGATTTCCTTCTTGAAAGATTCAAAGACACACAGACCCATTCTAATACTGCTCACATGTGTCCATTTTTGAAATGTCTCCGTTTTAGGGTGATTAGAACTGTGAGCAACAGAGGCAGGCAGGATGGGTATTAAGAAGACCTTGCATTAAAATGTCAGCGAGTCCTTGTTGGTTCCATATGAGCATCTAGTCAATGTCCAAGAGAAACAGTTAAGAACACCCATGGACTCAGAGAGGGGTAGATACTAGGAAGTAGCAGCAAAGGCCTTTGTAACCAGTCTCCTATTCTTGGGTATAGGGAAGTACAAGTGACAAATGCCAGGTCTTAGAAGTGGCAGCAAAGACAGAAATGGAAGCAAGGTGTTAAAACCCTTCTGGTCTAAGATAAAAGACTGAATGATTTCCTAAGAGTCGGACAAGTCAAGGATGTCTGCTGTCACTGATTCTGGTCGACACTGCACTAGAAATTTCTTACAGGATTAATTAGTAAAGAGAAGAAAAAGGTACTCAGCTCAAAAGGAAGAATGGTACATTCTTGTTTCTGTGCCAGCTTTAATCAGGGTCTCACTGTGAGGCTCAGCCTGTGCAGTTCTGGGGTCGCTGCAGGCAGCAGCACATGCAGCTCTCTATTTGCAGGATGGTGGATGGAAGCTCTTAAGCAACCCACTGAAGAGCTTTGCTAACACTGGGTAAAAAGAGAGCTCAATGGGGAGTACAGTGCTTGCCTTGTGTGTCCATAGCCTGGGCTTTGCCCCCAGAACCATAATAAATAAATAAGGAAGTAAAATACAATAGCTTCATGTAGTGGCATATCTTTAACCCCAGCATCTGGGAGGCAGAGACAGACAGAGCTCTGTGAGATTCAGGCCACTAATCTACACAGTGGGTTCTAGGTCAGCCAGGGCTATATCATAAGATCCTGTCTCAAAATAAAACAAAAAACTATCAGTACTAACAAATTCAGTAATGATACAACATCAACATATAAACACTATTTGTACTTTTATACAGTAGCGATAAACATCCAAAATGAAAATTTAAAAACCTTTAGTTTATATCAAAAAGGTCATTCTTGGACATAGATTTGGCAAGAGAAATTTCACATTTACACTTTGCAAACCATAAAATACTGCTGAAATTAGAGACAACTAAAATATGTGAAAAAGTATCCCATGTTCTTGGATCAAAAGGCTTACTATTGTTACAACAGTAATATTTCCTGGTAACAACTTGTTATCCCAGAGAATCCTGCTAGCTTAATTCCTTTGGTAAGAGTTGACACTCTAATCCTAAAATTAGTAAAGAAATATGAGCGATCCAGAACAGCCAAAACAAGTAGCAAAGCTGGAGGATTGATATGCCTCAACGTAAAAATTAAGTCACATTAATCAAGGCGTGACTGTACTATAGATTAGACACATGGATCCAAGAACAGAACTGAGACTCCAGAAATAAACCCACATGTCCACGCTGATTTTCAACAAGGATATGATGGCCACTGAATGGGTGAAGGAATAGTCATTTCAACAACAAGCAGTATTGGGGCAAGGGGCACTTGTCTGTAAAAGAATGAATTGGGACCTCTGCCTTACACCACATGCTAAAATGAGCTTCAAATAAGATCTAAACTTAAGAGATAAAAACAATTAGAAGAAAGTATAGGTAGTTTTGTGGCCTTGGATTTGAGCCCACTCTTAGCTGTTAATACCAGAAGCACAAGGAACAGAAATAAAAATAGTTAAGTTAGAACTCCATCAACATTAAAATCTATGTTGTAATGACTGCATAAAAGAAGTGGAAAGTCAGCCTATAGGATGGAGAAAGTATTTACAGATTATGTATCTGATGAGGAACTACATATAGAAAGGAAAAACATTCTAGGGAGCTCATTCTGGGGAGCTGGGGGCTGAGGCACCAAGATTACAAAATTGAGGCCAGCCTGGGTTATACAGCCAGACCCTGTCTCAAAAAAACACAAACCACAAAACACAAACAACAACAACAACAAAAACACCCAATCAAGCAAACAAGGAAGTAAGTGGGATGTAGTTAGCTCACTAGTAGACAGCTTACCTAACTCAATCATGGCCCTGCATTTGCCACTTGCAGCATAATGACAATAAAACTTTTACAACTTAGCAACAGCGGACAACCTTTAAATGAACAAAGAGGCAGAAAGGCTGCAAGTTCGAGGCCAGTGTGAACTGTGAGTACCGGAAGACTCTGTCTCAAAAAAAACAAAATAATTCCAGCATTTATGAGGCAGAGGCAGGCAGATCTCTGTAGTTCGAGGCCAGCCTGGTCTACAAAGCGAGTTTCAAGACAGCCAGAGCTACAAAAAGAGAAACCCTGTCTCAAAAACAAAACGAAACAAAACAAAAACAAAAATCCAACCAACAAACCAACAAAACCCCCAAATTACTTTAATAAGAATTTGAAAAGAGATATTAAGAAAAAAATGTGCTTATGGCTCAACCCTGATGACCTAAATCTGACCCCCAGAACCCATGGTAGAAGGAGAGGGCTAAAGCTGTCCTCAGACTATGTATATGCTGTGCACACATACACAACAGTGCAGACACACAACATACATCACATACACAATAAATAAAATTAATAAAAATATTTGAAAAGGCATTTCTCCAAAGACATACTGTAATAAGTACATTAAAAGGTCTGGAGAAATGGCTGAGAGGTTAAGAGCACTGGCTGCTCTTCCAGAGGTCCTGGGTTCAATTCCCAGCAACCATATGGTGGCTGACAACCATCTATAATGAGATTTGGTGCCCTCTTCTGGCCTGCAGGCATTCATGTTGACAGAATACTATATATAAAGCATGTATGCCTACATGCTGGCAGAATACTGAATACACAATAAACAAATCTTTTTTTTAAAAATAGACTTTCAATGTAGTCATGGCAAATCTTTAAAAAAAGTACATAAAGGGGCTGGAGAGATGGTTCAGCGGTTAAGAGCACTGACTCTTCTTCCAAAGGTCCTGAGTTCAATTCCCAGTAACCACATGGTGGCTCACAACCATCTATAATGAGATCTGGTGCCCTCTTCTGGGCTGTAGGTACACATGCAGGCAGAATACTGTATACACAATAAATAAATAAATAAATCTTTAAATAGCTGCATTGGCAAACACCTGGCAGGTCTTCATAATATTAAAGACACCATTCTAGAAATCCCATTGGTAGGTATGTGTCCGAGACAAGTAAAGAAAACATCCACAGGGCGTGCACAGGAAAAGTTCAGAGCAGCAGCTTTCATCATGGCCCAAAGGTGAAAATAACTCAAATGCCTATGTGCCTGTGAACGAATAAATAAAATATGGTATATCCATCCAAGAAATGGTATTTGGTAATAAAAAAGAAAACCAGGCTCTGACCTTGCAATAATATGAATAATCTTGAAAGTATTACCTTATGACAGCAAGACAAGAAAGATCACATATTGTGTGATTCTACTTGTCTGAGATGTCCAGAATAGTAAGTCCACAGGACAAAAAATAGATCAGTGGCTGCCTAAGACAGCAGAGGGAAGAAAGCAGGATGAAAAAGGATCATTAAGGAACAAGGGGTCTTCTCAGGGAGAACACAGATGACACTGGAATCTGATGATGACCGCACAGGTTGTAAGTCACTGTGCACTTTGAGTGAGTAAATGTTAACATCTCGACAAAGCTGACTAACCAACTAACCAACCAACCAGGCAACTTTGTAATCTGCAGCCACCTCATTATTATTATCCTCATTAGGCTATTTCCTGACAGGGATGAAGTTCCCCGAGGCCATGCCTGCGTGCTCAATGGGGTGACAGCTTCTGGCCCACAGACTATGCTCAGGAAACAGCAGATACCCCCCACACCCAGCAGCAACAGCAGAGAGCCACAGGGGGGAAAAAATTAAAACGGCTGGAAAACTAAAGAACAAAACATTATTGTGTACCATGGGAAGGTAAGTTATCTAGCTTTGAAAAATAAAAAGCACTCCATAAAAATTTCTAACAATTTAGCACTAAAGCAAAAGTTGACAAACGAACAGTAGCTGTAGTTCAGGGTTGTCACTGTCGTCACTGTCACACGCAACTTAACAAGATCAAAGTTTGATCTCTTGGTCAAAGACGTGCCAAGTAGTCAGGCAAGCTCAGATAAACTCTGGCCTCTGAAGATCCCGGGAGTCCAGAAGCATTAGCAACACACAGCAGAGCCGCCAGCCTTCACTCCAACCCTCAAACCAAACCTGCCTCAGGCTGGGTGCTCCAGAGCAACAGGAAGCCCTTGCTCTCCAGGACGGAGGTGGACACTGGCCTAAAGGAAGCAGGAGGACTCAGGAGCAGCCCTGGGAGGTCACACCAGATAAAAGGGAATGTTGGAAGTTTCTGGCCTTTCCTCTGCCCTCCAACCCCACCAGAGCAGGGCAGGACCATTTATAGTTTACACTTACTTTTCCATACTTCAAGGTTGTGAAGCATGCCATAGTAGGACAGTGCAGAGAGTGCGGACTGGAGTCAGATGGTCACATACTGACATGTGCCTAACTTTTTCCCCCCTAAAAATTTAACTTTTTATGTACATTGGGGTTTTGCCTGCATGTACGTCTGTGTGAGGATGCCAGATCCCCTAGAACCAGACTTACAGACAGTTGTAAATTGCCATGTGGGTGCTGGGAATTGAACCCTGGTCCTTTGGAAGAGTGACCAGAGCTCTTAACACCTGAGTCATTGCCCCAGCTCCCTCTCTCTCTTTAAAATGAGGCTGAAAATGCTCTTCCCCTTGATATGGATGGTGTAAAGAAGAGTGACAACACATGCAGGAAACATTGCCCTTCCCATGCTGATCACATTCTGGGTGACGGCAAACATGGTATGGTTCACTCTTGCAAGACTGGTTAGGGAAAGGAAACAACTGGTTCCATACGGTAACCTGGGTGGCTAGAGGCCCTCAGGTATACTTATTCAGTAAGTGACAGGAGATGTTTGGCAGGCAAGGTACCATATTAGGAAACGGGTTTGTGTTGGAGGACTCTGCCCAGCTATAGGCTGATGTAAGTGTTCTGAGCATGTGTGAAGCAGGCTGGGCTGGGCTAAGATATTCTGTGAGCTGGAAGCATGAAACACATTTTTAAAAATATTTATTTTACTTATCTGTGTGTGTGTGCGCGCGCGCCTGCGCATGTACATGTACGCTCGAGCACACACAGAGGTTAGAAGATGGCACTGGATCCGTTGATGTCGGAATTACAGGGATTGTATGGCAAATATTCTTAGCCACCAGGCCACTTTCCACAAATACATAAACACACAGACAAATCGGTTTATTAAGCTGGGTGGTCGGGGTGTGCACACATTTAATCCCAGCACTTGGGAGGCAGAGGCAGGTGGATCTCTGAGTTTGAGGCCAGCCTGGTCTGCAGAGTGAGTTTCAAGACAGCCAAGACTACACAGAGAAACCCTGTTCTGAAAACCAAAACAAAAGATTTATTTAATTTTATGTGTATGAGTATTTTGCCTACCTATATGTATATGTACTACATACATGCCTACGGGAGTCTGAAGAGGTCATCAGATTCCCTAGAACTGGAGTTATTTTAAACTAATTAAGAGCAAAAAGTGCTCTTAATTACTGAGCCATCACTCCAGTCTCATAGGTAAATAGAATAAGTCTTTTTTGAAAACACGTTTCAGGCACCTAGCTCACAGAACATCATAGCCCAGGCTAGACATGCTCAGAACACTTATATCCACCCTCTTCCATATGCACTTTTGACTTGTATTTTTAACTAGAAATGGTATATCGGGGTATAACTTCACTTATCAATAGGCATGGCAAGGGTAGCTGCTAAATAGAAACTAACCTGTCTACAATTTCGATAAATACAAACTCTGAATCTTATTTCCATGTGGCCTACAGATCTTTATCAGGTTATCCTCCAGTTCAGACATGTAGCTCACTCGTGATTAGAGGGAGTTTCACCAATACCCTCTTCTCGTTTACAAGAGAGAGGCACACCTGTTCTGGCACAACCTATTTCCTCTGTATCCATCTCACTGCTCCTCCATCCATCCCATTCCTTCAGATGCTGGCCTTGTAACATCCTCCAAAAGGCATGCACCCTGTGTCCCAGAGAGGCTCTGGGCTGGATGGAATAGGAATGCAGTTGACTAATCTGCCCCAGGCAGGCTGGCAGCAGAGAAAGGAAAGCAGACATGAAGGGAAGTCTAGCAGGATGGACATTTCTTGAGTTTACTGTGGTGGTCAAAGTTCCTCAAAAACTTGGCTGGGTGAGCCAACTTCCTCTTCTCTAGGGTCTGCTGCCCTGGGTTCTGTAGGGAGATGTGGGGTTAAGGAGCTGGTCAGACTCACAGCCAACCATCATAACCAAGGTGAAACCAATGTGGAAATCACCAAAAACCCTTTAAGGAGCACGAGGGCAAGGCTGGCCCTGACCATGAACTAGAGACACTGTCAGCTAGAGACTCCTGCCAGCTGCCATCGAAGCCAGGAAGTAGGTGACAGAACTTACTCTACCTTTGCCTGCCTGGTTCTGAATTCAGTTTGTGTAGGGACACAACTGGGAAGCTGTGGTGACACTTTGAGGGACCTGTCAATATATCACTCTTCTCAGGCCATTTAGTTGGCACAAAACAACCAGAAAGGCACATGGAGAACAGAGATGCTTTTAATGACAACCAACCTTCCTAACTCTCGAAACCAGGACAGCAGGAACTAGGCTGTCCTTAGCTTTCCCTCTAAATGATGGGTGACAACCGAGGCTTCAAGTGGCTTTCAGGGTCCCTCAAACTATGCCATGAAGTACAGATGAAGCATTTTTGTAATGCCCAGCAGTGGCGGGTAAGTAGGAGGCAGCAGGTGACATTTGTACAAACACTGTTGCTAGTCTTGTTCACAGCTCAGTCACAGGCATTCACGTGCATATGACGAGGCTCTCCTGCCTCTCCCATGCATCACTGGTGTAGGGAGCAGAGCTACTCTCACATTACTGTAGCCTTAGGTGGCTCCTGTTACTCCCCACTGTTAATGCTGAGAAATTATAATGTAGATTTTTTAGATGCATCTTTGTAAAGATTTTTTGCTAAGACTAAAATTAAAAAAGTAAGGACTACACACATGTAGACAGGTTACTGAGGATGAGGTCAAATCTACATACCCCCTACCTGTCAAATAGCACCACCTTCATATATAAGTGAGAATGGCCCCCATATGTTCATACATTTGAATCCTTGGTCTTCAGTTGGTGGAACTATTTGGAAAGGATCAGGAGGTGTGGCCCTGTTGGAGGAGGTGTGTCACTTGGGGTGGGCTTTGATGTTTCAAAAGCCCACACCATTCCCAGTTAGAGCTCCCCCAGCCCCCCGCCATGCATGCTTTGTGCTTGTAGATGAGATGTTGGCTCTCATGTCTGCCTGGTTGATGCCATGCTCTCTGCCATGAAGGGCTTGCACCCTAGCCCTCTGAGATTGCATGCCCCAACAAATGCTTCCTTCTGTAAGTTGTCTTGATCATGCTGTCTTTTCACAGTTACTAAAATGACTAAGAGTGAGAAATGCATTTCTGCTTCCCTGTACTTTACACAGCCATATGAGGATGGCACAGCCAGAAAGGAGGGTTCCACTCTGGAGTTCCTTTGCCATTGCCACTCTCCTGTCATGGTAGCCACCCCGTGGTTGTTTGGACTCTTTTCATGATTTGCATCCATTATGTGTAAGTTTAAATTATACGTCTGTGACCATCACACATGGCAGCATTCTGTAGAGTCTCACTCTACAGTTAACCACTCAGATGATGTAGGTATCCTTGCTTTTGTCTGTAATACCATCTTGTCTGCTTGCCTACCTGTGGTCAGTGCGTTGTTCTTAGCTTTTGGCTTTATAAACAATGCTGCTACAACACATTCAGTATGTCTTTTGCACATGCAGGAGAATGTCCTATGAGTAAAACTGCAAGGTTGCAGGGCATGTCCCTTATTTAACTTTACAGCTAATATCAGACAATTCCAAGTATGTGTGATTTTACATTAGAGCAGAAGGTTAAGGGACCCAGCTGCTGTAAAACCTAAAACAACCAGGGACTATGCTTAAGCACGCATGCACACTTTCGATACAGCTGTGCTGAACCACAGGGGGAAATGCCCTTCTCTATGTGGAAACGCCAAGAGCTGGTGCACTGTGACCTGTACATCCATAAAAGCTTGAAAGGCCATTAATAGAAGCTAAGACTGAGTCCTTCATTGTTTGGTGAGGCATTCGCACCAAAAGTCAGAAGTTCCCAAGGACTAACAAGTTAGTTGTTTTCTCCATGGGAGGAGCATGGCACTGTAATCTTTAGGTACACAACAACAGTGCTACTAACAGCAGCCACTTTCTTGGACAAGCCATGAGCTGCATGCCCCTACCTAGAAGAAGAAGGATGAAGAACACCCAGCCTACTCATAAGATCAACCTCAGCAAAACCAACAGATGAAACACACGAAGCTCGCCAAGTTCTTCCAAAGTGCCCTGCCAGGCACCAGGATTTTACTGTTGGATCTCCAGCTTGCCCCTCAGCAGGCCTAGCAATGATTCTGCCTGCTGCTGACAAATGGGCCATCAACTGGCCTTTCAGATGTCACTTGTGGCAGCAGCTGGGATCCTAACTTAGTACAGGGTTCTGTCAGGGCTTAATTCCACCAAGATGGGAAGCCTCTAAGCAGCACCCACACCAGGGATCACAGTGTCAAGGTCACTGAGGACAGGGACTCACTGTAGCAGTCCCACAATGCCCACAGCCGGCCAAGAGGTCTGTCCTTTGGCTTCTTGCTCAGCACTGCATCACTGGAATGACTTAGAGATCACTTACTTCATCCAGCACCCTTGTCCCCTGCCAAGGAATAAGGACACCTGTGTGGAGAATAGGACTTCATTTTTCAGTGTGTAGCCTGGGAGGATCTTACAGACTGTAAGGAAGTGAAGATGAGAATGGGCGGAGAGCAGTGGACACGGCAAGACATGCACAACTGTGGACTCAGGTAGGCTGGCTAACCCGTGTGTGCCCACTAACTTAAATACCTCTTTCGGCCTCTTTCACTTCTTCTATCTCTTCTTGCCAACAGAAAAGGCCTAACTGCAGTCCACATCCTCCTCTGATGGCTGTGGGGATCAAATGTGACTGTTGGTGAAGGATGGAGCCAAAGGACCTGACTCAGAGCAGATGTTTACTGAATGGCAGCCGTCATGGTCATCTGGTAACATTGCCAGCATCTGCCAATATTAACTAAGGCAAATGCTAAAACAGCTCCAACTGAGGAGGGCTAAAAGCAACAATTTCCATGCTAAAAGACCCCCGGTCTTACTCAACATAGAGACATTCGTGTGAAGACAGGGAAGGGGGCAATGTTTGAAGTTTTGTAACAGGCCTGTCTGGTAACCCACACCCACATGTGGATGCTGAACATGGAAATACTAAGTGGTCTGCCCTCTTCCTTTCTCAGCACCAAGGGTGAAACAAGCTCATTATTCAAACCCAAGCACTGAAGAAATATGAAACAGAGGAAAACCCTCATGGCTTCTCATATGGCCAAGCAGGAATTACCGCACTTGTGTTTTTTTACGATTTATTTTTAATTTATGTGTGTGTGTGTGAGTCTACACACCGTGTGTGTGTGTGTGTGTGTGTGTGGCACATACAGGCCAGAAGAGGGCACTGGATCACCTGGAGCTGGAGTTACAGATGATTGTGAGCTGTCCAAGGTGGGCACAGGGACTCAAACTTGGGTACTGTGGGAGAATGGCAAGTATTCTTAACTGATGAGCCATTTCTCCAACTGTTCCCCTTAAATAATTTGTTTTATTTGCATGAGGGGGGATGTGCCATGTGTGTATAAGTGCCTTTAGAAGCCAGAAGAGAGCATCAAATCCCCCCAGATCTGTAGTCAGAGGTGGTTACAAATCAACAGACATGAATGCTGATCCTTTAGAAGTTCAGCAAATGTTCTTAACCATCAACCCATCTCCTTGTCTTTCTGTTTTTCTTTCTTTCTTTTTCTTTTCTTTCTTTCAAGACAGGGTCTCACTATGTAGCCTTGACTGTCTTGGAACTTGCTCGGCAGACTTGTTAGTGGCCTCAAAACTAACAGAGATCCACCTGCCTCTGCTCCCAAGCACTGGGATTAAAGGCGTGCACTAGCATGCCCAGCCAACCCTAGTTTAAACATAGTGATCCATTATGGGCAGTTTCCCATGAGCACATCTGACAGCTGAATAATGTTCTGCTGGAAGGCAGATGGCAAGTCTTGTGGCTGATGGAGTCTAACTTCCATACAATGCTACATGGACACACAGCTCATTCCTGCTTCTCTGTGTGCTTGCATAACGAAACTCTGAGAAACAGAACTGCTGATTCAGAGAGAAAGATGGGAAATCTGGAAAACTGCCTTTATGCCAGACAGGTTGCAGCTGATGACTGCCCCAGTGAGGCTCTGAGTGGTGGTGGAAGAAGTGGAATGAAGGGGGAGGCTGGACCTGCAGGCCCCGCCCATCACCATGGGTTTGGGCTCAAATCTGAGTGCCTCTATTTCCATTTCACTTACATTACTTCAAGGGCGAAAAGTACTCTGAGAATTGGACAGATATCTCCCAAGAGGTCATGCTTGAATGGCCAAGGGGCACATGGCACAATCCTCATCCACATTTGTCACCAGGAAACGACACCCTAAAGTCATAAAAGGAAACCACTGCAGGCATGCCCATGAGGATCAAAGGAAAAGCAAGCCAGGTATGATGGCACATGTTTATAAACTGAGTACCAGGGAGACTGAGACAAAAGGATTGAGAGTTGGAGACCAGCTTCGGCAATAGTACAAGACCTTGTTGCAAAAAAAAAGCAAGAACACAAAGAAACAAAAAGGAAGGGAGAGCTAGGTATGTGTCTGAAGATATGGCTCCCAATTCACTATAAAACACACCCCAGAGTATTAAGAGTAGTAGTGCTTGGGGACAGCACATGGGGTAAATGAAAGCACCTTCAGGAAGTGGAATCCCACCCCACATGCGAACAAACTATCTATTCCCATCTACCCAACACAGATGATTCAAACAATGAAGAAAGAGGCTACACACAAGAAAAGCATATGCTGAATGATCTACACAATTACAAAGCCAGGCAACGCACAGCTATTGTTCAGGGAGTCAAGAGAGTGGTTATGCTGGAGGCAAGACTGGTATTTGGCAGGGACACAGGAGCACACACACTTTTGGGATACAGTTCTCAATCTACAAGTTCCTTACATGCCTATTTCCAATGTGTTTTCCACGCTGGCAGGGGCAAAGCACCTGGGACCGGGGTCAACGTCAGGAAGCTCACCTGGCTCTGAGTACAAGTCTGGTCCTCAAGGCAGGAATATCAGAAGCTGAGGTCATATGCTGGTCTCCATCTCTCCTACTGTCTTCCTTCCCACTTTCAGAATTAGGGGAAAGGGGCTTCTACTTACTTGCCCCTTGATAGCCTAAAGTGTTCCAAGTCTTATTCACCTTGGACTCTTGCATTTAGCTCAGTCGTGGGTACATATAAATAAATACATTATAATCAATAAGCACAGAAGAATCAATGAGTGAATTCTGTAACCTGAGCAACAGCATTCACTATACTGAGGATACCACCTGACTGGAGGAGGCAAGTGAAGGCTGTATGTTCAAGGCAGTCTAAGCCACGAGGGGAAAAGCTGTCCCTACACCTCTTCTAGTCTCTACAGAGTAGTGGATGTTTGGGGGCCTTACTGGGCAGCAGAAGCCCAATGGGAGCCATATATATAATTATACCATTTCCAGCCCATTTTACTTAAAATATCACCATCCAGCAGACAATTCACACAACTGCTCTTGAATTGCTGCTTGTGTTTCTTCTCACTTTTAAATTATTTATGTGCATTGGCATTTTGCCTATATGTATGTCTGTGTGGGGGTGTCAGATCCCCTGAACTGGAGTTACAGACAGTTGTGAGCTGCCATATGGGTGCTGGGAATTGAACCCTGGTCCCCTGGAAGAGCAGTCAGTGCTCTTAACCACTGAATCATCTCTGCAGTCCCACATCTTGTTTTTCTTATGCTCTACTATGGGATGGAGCTTTACAGTTCCAGCATGTTCTATCCATACAAGCCATGTTTAGGATGCCTAAACTAGATTGGGCAACTCTGGGCCCTGCCCATCCGTGCCACGGAAGTTCCTGGAGCTAGGCTGGCTGTAACTGCTTCTAGGTTACACCCTCTAGCAGCGCATAGCTGTAGAATCCAAGTACCAGCTCTCCTTTAGTTGGGCTCCAGGCTAGGAAGCCCTCCCCAGATTTCCTATGCTAGGTATTGCAGTACCTGAGAGCAAATAGCACTGGATGGGCAGAAGAGTGGACAGACTGCTGCAGAGCCTGGGAGGCAGAATTCAGGTCAGAGATGTAGCCTTCTATTTTCTCAAGAATCCTGCCCTGGTGCACGCCTTTAATCCCAGCACTCGGGAGGCAGAGGCAGGAGGATCTCTGTGAGTTTGAGACCAGCCTGGTCTACAAGAGCTAGTTCCAGGACAGGCTCCAAAGCCACAGAGAAACCTTGTCTCGAAAAACCAAAAAAGAATCCTGCCCTATTGCTGGGTCTTAACGTCTTCCCCCGGGGAGGGGGTGAAAAGGCGCTAAGTCAACGGAGTCAGGTAGAAGGCTTACAGCAGACTCCAGGTTGGCTCCTCTTGGTCTGGTAGGCCTTAACTTCCTACATATTTATTTAACAACGGGGGAAAACTTGTATACCCTCCCAGCACCCAGGAGTTCTGATCCACTGACAGCTGACATCTCACGTTCATCTCTCATTGGCTAGGCACAATCTGAACTGACAGCGCCTGTTGCTAGGCATTCAGGAAACACCACTTGGTAGCTCCTTATTGGTTAGACACAGACAGGATCTTTGACAGCACCAGGCAGACTCCAGGTTGGCTCCTTTTGATCTGGTAGGCCTTAACTTCTTACACTACCTCTTCCTTCCCTTCTCCCTCTGGGAAACAGACTGCATCAGGCCATGCAGAGCAGGCACTAACTAGTAGAGCCAGCTGTTCATTTACTCGCTTTACATATCTGGAGCCAGGAGGAAGCTCCAGACTCAGTCTCCTGGCCAAAGGCAGTACAGTTCCTTCCCCAATCATAGTTGAAACAGCATCACAGATACCTCTCCTCCCACGGGGACTCTTCACCAACGCCAAGTGTTCAGAGTACCTAAGGGCTCATGCTTTCAAATTAGAGCCACAAGTCACACTGATTTAGGCAAAACCAGACTTGACTGACTTAAGGCCACTTCATTCCTAGTCAAATGTGAGGCTCCCCTGCCCCCACCATTGAGCACACACCACCGTGTTAGGTGTAGAGTCATACATGGCCAAATGTTGTCTAGGTGTGACAATGACAACACAGAACCTGGACCATTCCCCCCAACCAGAGGCTCTCTGCAGCCTTATCTCATTTGATCCCACAGGCACCTTCCAGGGTGGCAGTATCCTCATCATACAGAAACCTTGAGACTAAGGAGGTAGGACAGTGATGGGATTTGAGCCCAGTCTTAGTGCATTTCTCAACTAGCAGTGTCCAGTTTATTGGTGGAAGAGTGGTAGAACCTGTAAATGGGTCAAAGCAGATCCAAGTCCAGAGGTGGAGGGGCTTGGGGGTCTACTTCTGTCCCTGGAGTAATCTTATTTCCTCTGAGTCAGCTTAAAATGTTGTTTACTTCCAACATGTCAGCACAGCACTTACTAGGTGCAGAGGGCAGGACCTACCACACACACACACACACACACACACACACACACGAGAGAGAGAGAGAGAGAGAGAGAGAGAGAGAGAGAGAGAGAGAGAGAAATATACACAGACACACATACGGCTTTGTAGGCAGGCTTCCCATTGTCTTCTCAGACACTTATACCCAGCATGGCATAAACTCATGCATGGAAGCTGTCTGCTAAACGTGTTCGCAGTCTTGAGCAGGGAGGCAAGTCTCCACTGGACTAGAGGAGAAACTTTCTGGCTAGCAGCTCTTGTAAAAGTGAATCAGCTCCTGGAAAAGCAGCCAATGACTGTTCACAGCAGCAGCACATCAAAGGCACAGGGCTTGGGAGGAGGAGCCAAGGCCACACCCTGCTCTCTCACCAGGAGAGGGTAATGGCTAGGGGTGGACTTTATTTTTAAACCTAGGTGGGGAAAACAGTAGTTAGTTCAGAGATGCCCAGAACTGCCAGCACCTGGCTGGAAAGCAGGGCAGGGGTTTTTCTGAAGTTGGCCAGGCTCTCAATTCTAGTGAGCACCACAGAGGCCTGTGAGCTCTGACAAAGCCTGGCCATCTCCTCTCCTGGTGCTCACTCTCCTCCTCTCCCCAACCCACCTCATGCCTGAGAGAGGAAAAGGCAACCCAACTTCAAACACCTGCTGGGAGTACTGAGGAGGCTGAAGCAGACGGTCTCCTGGAACAGATGCCCCTCTCATTTGTCCTAAGACTCACATCTTGGCAGTCATTGGGCTGGGGGGAAGAAGGTTTCTACTTTTCTTGTCTGGTCCAAATTGGGAATTTGTCTCAGGTCCTTTTGTTCATCAACAGTGTTGCAGATTCTGGGTCTGCCCACTCGACTGAGCACATCGTGGCTGCGAGACTCCAATCAATTTCACACTGGCCATTTGCAGCTACAGAAGGCACCTGGGGAGAGGGGGCAGGAATGGAAGTCCTGTGCACAGGTGCTTTGCCAGCTAAAGCAAAGCCTCCTGTTGAGAATGAGCTAAATGCTAAGTGGTAACGGGCATTCGAGATCTAGAAAAAGATCATGGAAGGAACACATGGACCTGGGAGGGCAGTATGAGCCAGGTGAGGACATGCGCCTTGAGAGACACACAGACCCTGGCCACCTGCATGTGTGGCCTATTTCCATGGTTAACCTTCATTACAGGTCACAGTTCACAAGCAGGCTCCGAAGTCAATTCACAGGCTGAGCCATGAAGAAGAGCAGAAAGCTGCGGGTCTAGGACTAACCTCTGATGAAACTGATTTCAGTAGTGCCCAGCTTGGGACGGCCCCTCCTGCTGCTGGCACAGTGAGGTGCTGCAGTTATGTCAAGGGATGGAAGATGACAGATGTGACTTTAGCCATGTCATGACACAGGTTGAGCTTCCTGCTCAGGTCCCAGAACCTGAGGACCATGAGCAAGCAGGTGAAGGGGAAAAGTGAACCATTCCTGAAGGAGGGCCAGAGATGGGGGAGGCTTTGGACTGCAGTGAGAAATTAATACAGAGCACGCCACAACCAAGTGCACAAAGACTATCATACACTTGGGAAGATTTGACAGTTGCTAGTTCATCAATTCTATGACAAATTAGCTTCATTTTCTCTCAGCTGAGTAGGGAAGGGGCTGGACCTCATAGAATAGACAGTCCTAAGCTCTCACTAGTGACCCTGGAGCACGCTTTTTTTTTTGGGGGGGGGGGAGTTGAGACAGGGTTTCTCTGTGTAACATCCTTGACTGTCCTGGAACTCACTCTGTAGACCAAGCTTGCCTCTGCCTCCCAAGTGCTAGGATTAAAGGCGTGTCACCACCTCCTGGCTATAAGCACTCTTTTAGAAGATTGAGATCTAAGGGAGAGAGGCAAGGCTGCTAGAAGGAAAAGGGCTCTGAGCAAGGCCCTTATGGCAAAGGTAGATAGAATCTGACAGCAAGGAAGTTCTCATCTCAGGGACGAGACCCTCCTTGGTGGGGACAACCTTGCACCTAAAGAAGGTCTACTCCGTGTGTCTGTGTGTCTGTGTCCCCACCCAACAGTCCCAACACTCAAAGTCACCCCAGCAAGGAAGTAAGGCCAATCGAGGACTCTCCTATCATAGGTGCAGAGCACTGGGCAACCCACAGCACTCCTGCAGGTCTGCTTCATGTGAAAATGGGTGATGATCAAAATGTTTTGGAACAAAGTGGCCGTGGAGCCCCTCTTGCCTAGAGAGTTGTTTGTATAGCTACAGTGTTTGCTTAGTGCCTACTTGGGCTGGGGAAGCATGCATATTGTCCTTGGGTACTGTTCTAGGGCAGTAATTCTCCAGGAGAGAAAGTGAGTCAGAATGGCAGGGCTCCTGGACTGCAGGAGTACATCCCAAACCCAAGCACCTTCCAGAAGTGCAATCCAGAAAGCAGATACAGGTTTTCCTCTCCTGGGAAATCCCAGAGGGATCCAACATAGTACTAAGGGAGGGAGCTGGAATGTTAGTCTGTCCAGAACTGGCCAGGAAACCCAAGAGGCCTAAGAAACAGGCTCTGCACAGGAGCAGGCCAGAGGCTGGAGGTCCTACACCCTCTGCTGCCCGAACCTGCAGGCTAGCTGCACCCTAGGTGGGAAACAAAGTAATCTGAAGCCCCTCTAACACAGTCTAAGAGGAAACCAATTTTACAACTGACATGGAAAACTTGGATTTTCTCAGCAGGAAAACAAAATCAACTGGGAAGGAAAGGATCTGCCAAGGGCCCAACAGCCCAGAGCACAGGCCCCCAGGTCTGAAGGAAGCAGGACTAGTAACAAGCAAGTCCCTGCCCCAGCATGTGAGGCCACAGCAGACCTTCCTCAGGGGAGGAAGGCAAGCACAACAGGGAGAGTCCACAGGGTTCAACAGAATTTCCAAATGCCACAGATTCACACTCCAGGAAGATGGCCTGCTGCGATTCAGCGCTGTCTAGGATTGTGAGTGGTATCTGGAGGCACTGTGACCTCAGACCCAAGGACACTTTAGTCACAAGCACTTAATCAAAGCACCGGTGTGCATGTTTGAGAAGGCCCTCAAATTCTTGTCCTGAATCTGTAAATGGGCTATGTATGTATAGTTTCAACCTTCCTTACAAATTGAAGCACTACCACAGAGCAGGGATTGAAATATCTAGTTTCTTTATAGTAATATTTATATGTTCTCTGTGGCGGGAGTAGAGAGCAGTGTTTTAAAGCTTCATCAAAATATGCAAAAATACTAAATAAAATACCCAGGATAGCCAAAACAATCCTGTACAATAAAAGAACTTCTGGAGGCATCACAATCCCTGACTTCAAACTCTACTACAGAGCTACAGTACTGAAAACAGCCTGGTACTGGCATAAAGACAGACAGGAGGACCAATGGAACAGAACAGAAGACCCGGATATCAATCAATAAATCCAATAAAAAAAATGGAGTACAGACCTAAATAGAGAACTCTCAACAGAGGAATCTAAAATGGCTGAAAGGCACTTAAGGAAATGTTCAACATCCTTAGTCATCAGAGAAATGCAAATCAAAACAACTCTTGAGATTCTATCTTACACCTGTAAGAATGGCCAAGATCAAAAACACTGACTGATGACAACTTATGCTGGAGAAGTTGTGGGGAAAAGGGAACACTTTTGCATTGCTGGTGGGAATGCAAGCTGGTACAACCCCTATGGATGTCAGTGTGGCCATTTCTCAGAAAATTAGGAAACAACCTTCCTCAAGACCCAGTAATACCACTTTTGGGTATATATCCAAAGGATGCTCAATCGTGCCACAAGGACCTATGTTCAACTATGTTCATAGCAGCTTTGTTTGTCATAGCCATAAACTGGAAACAACCTAAATGCCCCTCGATCGAAGAATGGATTTAAAAAAAGTGGTACATTTACACAATGGAGTACTACACAGCAGAAAAAAATGACGACAGCTTGAATTTTGCAGGAAAATGGATGGAGCTAGAAAACATTATTTTGAGTGAAGTAACCCAGACACAGAAAGACAATTATCACATGTACTCACTCATAGGTGGTTTTTAAGCATAAAGCAAAGAAAGCCAGCCTACAAACCACAATCCCAGAGAACTTAGACAACAATATGGACACCAAGAGAGACTTACATAGATATAATCTACATGGGAAGTAGAAAAAGACAAGATCTCCTGAGTAAATTGGGAGCATGGGGACCTTGGGGGAGGATTGAAGGGGGAGGAGAGAGGCAGGGAGGAGAGCAGAGAAAAATGTAGTGCTCAATAAATATCATGAAAAAAAAGCTTCATCAAAATAAAAATATTAGCACAGTGTGATATGTACTCAAGTTTGGGTAAAGTCTGGGTTACTTCAAAAGGCTGCCTGTCTCTTTATCTTCAAATCAGCCATGGAAGGAGGGCTGGAAAACACTGTATAGGCAACTTCTTCTATTCAGTCCAGCAGAGTACTGCCTGGCTTTGGACTCTAAACATCTCTTACCCAAAGAATAACCTGAAATGAGCTCAGGTTCATGCTACAAATTGGCCTAGGGCCAGTTCCTCAGTGCAACAGAGGTCACTGAGGTGAAAGGCTGCCAGTGTGGAAGGGACCCCCACTGTGGATCCTCTTCCCTAAGGCCTGCCAGAAGGGGATGCTTAAACCTTGGTGTCTTAGTTAGGGTTCTATTGCTGTGAAGAGACACATGACCACAGCACCTCTTAGAAAGGAAAGCATTGATCAATCAGAGGTTTAGTTTATTATCATCGTGGTGGGAGGAATGATGGCGTGCAGGCAGACGTGGTGCTGGAGAAGGAGCTGAGAGTTCTACATCTGGATCCATAGGCAGCAGGAAGAGACAGTGAGCCACACTGGGCCTGAGAGCTTCTGAAACGCAAAGCCCACCCCCCAGTGACATATTTCCTCCAACAATGCCACATGTTCTAACATGTGAGCCTATGGGGGCCTTTTCCTTTCAAACCAGCACACACTTGAGATGGTTTCTCTGGACAGCAGGCTCTTGTGAAGGGTTTCCTGGGAGGGGAGAGGGGACTAAGGCAGGGAAGGGGAACTAAAAAAAGGTGCCTTTGGCCACCTTGCACACAGGCATCACTGCAACTGACCAGAAGTGCATACATTGAGGTAGGGCGCAGTACAGAGGGACAAGCATGCTCTAGGGACAGAGAGCAGGTGGGAGTTTAACCTGGGCTATAAGATTTGCTTTCTTCATTGCCATTAGAGAGCCAATTCTAAGTTCAAATATGGCTTCCAGAGGCACATCTGTCATCTAATGAAGGGAGCTGTCTGTCACTCATGTGCCCTGGCTGTGATGTTCAGACAAAACCCAATTCCCCTTAAAGGAGTTAAAGGCTGTGTGCAAGCAGCTGATGCCTGGAATGGCACTCGTGGACCTTGGGTTGGAAGTGAACCTCAGAAAAACAACTAGGCATTTGGTCTGCACCACAGCAGCCTGCTGGTCATGGACAGTGAACTAGTTTTCCCTTCTGAGCAGGATGTGAGACCTCGTTGTGAGTGCTGGGCCAGTTACTGACTCATTTTGCCAAGTAGGGAGACACAATCTGTTTATGGCTCTTTCCTCATCTGGAAAGATCAGCCTACACCAGGGGCTCTAAAAGTGTAGCTCTGACTCAGCAAGCAGGAGCTGCCTCCTCAAGGGACTTCTTACACGTCATTTTCCGCCACATACTGCAGAAAAGGGCGGCTCCCGCAATCACTTAACAGCCCCTCATGGAGCCAGAGCCCACTATGTTAGAAGACTGCCTACGAGTGAGCTAGCAAGCACTCTTCCTACTGTTTACAAAGCCATTTTTTCCTGCCTTTTTCCCACCTGTGCTGCTTCTGACTTCATTATCACTCAACAAATGCAAAGTGTCTACTGTAAGTTGGGTGGCCAGGACAAGGGAAGACACTTAGATCTTCATAATGGGCCATTTTTAAGGCCCCACTGCCTAGATGGGCACATGGCCTGTTCATGGCTGGTTCCTGATATGTAGCCTAATTGCCTTTCCAGCCACTTTTCCTGACCCATGATCTTCCAAAACACACTACACCTTAAAGCAAGATGCTGTGTACACACAGACATGCAAGGTGGGGCCTACACAGTGTCACTGTATTGCTACAGTGAAGGAGTAGATTATATATATCCACTTGGGGTTTTGTTTGATTGTTTGCTTTGTAGTGCTGGGGGTGGAATGTAGACTGTAGTATGTGCCAGACAAGAACTCTGCCACCAGCAACACCCCAGCATGATACGTGCCTAAAGAAGCACAATAAAGTTACTGGAAACATTCTAGAAAAAAGACGGGCAGCAATAGATTCTTCTGCCTCAAACTTTTTAATGACTCATTGTTTCACAGGTCTCGAATGTTATTCTAGGCGCAAAACGACAAATACCAAGTGCCATTTTCAGCAACTCACTTTGCTTTAGGAGTTATACACAGGAAACGCAAATGCAAAACCAAATCCTAAAATGCTCTAACCCAAGAGGAGAGGCCAAGCCAGCTGCCACAGCCACAATCAGGAGGTCAGCCTCCTCTCTCCTCCGCCCACCCGCCCGCCAAGCCCAAGAAGAGGCAGAAGGCACCAAGTCCCACAGAAGGGGGAAGCAGGCCCAGCTGCTGCTGAGCTGGTTGGGAATAAGAGTCTTGGTCTGCACCAATCCCACTTTCCCTCTGGGTCAGAAGTAAACTCTCCTAAATCAAAACAGTGGCAGGGTTTTGTCCCTGAGAAGAAGCAGAAGTCAGAGTTCACCAGTCAGCAAGTGCTCATTAAATAGCTCACCTAATAATTAGTGTAACACACATACAGGGCTGCCTCTGCTCTAAAGCTGGGTCATAGCAAACCATGGTGCTAACATGCAGAGCTAAGAACAATTCTTCCCCTAATGGTGGTGTTTGTTTAAGCTACACAAAACTCCGAACAAGTCAGTGTAAAAGCAAGCAACAACAGAAGCCTCAAGAGATGTACTGCACCAGCTGTGGTTGCTTGGCTCTGAGTTTCCTGGTGGCCAAGATAAAAAGGAAAGCTCTGAACTCAAAAGAGGGTAACTTTCCCTAGTACAACACTCCAGAAGGAATGTGAGGAAGACGTACAGAAGCTACGAACTTGCCTTAAACTTGGGCGGCTGTTAGTCAACAATGGTCTTCAAATGATGATTTAAACATTGCACTTTATGGAGTTAACAGCCTGATGGTGTCATATATCAGACATTCCTAGGCAAATCTAGGAGCTGCATTTAACACAGAAACAACTCTGAGAGAACTTATTGGAAAGCCCAGCAGGGGTAGGGGACTCACACCTGTAGTCCCAACACTTGAGAGGCTGCAGAAAGATCAACAGGAGTTAGAAAGTAGCCTGGGCTACACAGTGAGTTCCAGTCAGCCTGGACTACAAACTGGGACTTGTCTCAAAACCAAACCCAACCCAAAATGAACTTAATGAGAACGTCTTACCTAACCTGTCCTTGGCAGAAGTGCTAATGTGCCTTATTAAGCCACACTCCCAACTCTGAGGACAGCTTTTAAGGGAGGTCCTAGAGCTGACTCCTGCCTTGGATTTTCATGTAAATATGTTCTACTACCAGCTGGCGCCACTTCCCCAACACACTTGGTTCCCACTGCTGCAGAACAGCAGCCAGGGTTCTGCAGTTTAAAGCCACACACAACAGCTCTGCTGGTCTCTGAGGCCCAGGGAGGGAAGACAGGCTAGCTCACAAGGCTGTGTTCAGGTGCACGGGAGCTTGGCCCCAAGGGGCCACCCCAAGAGCCCTCGGTGGCATGCTGTCATTGTATACCAGGAATGGTTCTAGGATGCTGTCCTGGTGGGACACACCTGCATCTCCACAGAAAAGCCAACCTGGATCTGTGGGGAAGAGGCTGCTGGGACACTTGCACATTGTGACAGACTATCTGAGTAGTAAAACAACCTCTCCCAACATGGTTCCTTCCTCTGGATCCTTGGGTCCTCTGCCACCCACCATTCCCATCACAGAGAAGCTTCAAGCTCCAGGTCCTTTCTGAGTTCAGCTGCTTTGTAAGAAGCAATCACCCTCTGGGAGCCTCCCAGTCTCGGGGCTCCAGTGACCATGCAATTAGACATGGGCTTCTTCTGTTAATCGGTTCTATGTCAACTCGATTTGTAGCCCAGCTAAGAAACCTTTTGTGTGGAATGAAGCCATCTCCCTTCTACAGCTATGGGATTGGGGCATTAGTTTTTGGGTCTAGACTGGGGGCCGCCCTCAGCTTCCCCTTCTTCAAAGCCAGGAAGCTAGAGTCTCCAGAGCAGGTCTATGTGAGGTAGTCTCTGATAATCTAAGAGTGACATCTCATTATCCTCAGCACACTTGACCATCAGAAAATGGGGACCACAGGACCACATGCTTTTGGCCTCTTTATCACCATCAAATCAAATCTATAATTATTGCAAACAAAGCCCGCAGATGAACAGTTTTGTTTTATGAACAAGGTGGCTCCTGTGTCCTGGATTGCACTGTCAGACAGAGTTGTGGGTCACGTGGGAGCCAAACAGAGTTACTGTGGGCTTGATATGGTTGGCTACCAAAATGATAACCCCTTTCTTCCCCGCTGTCTCCTGAAACCACTGGGCCATAAGTTATATTAGCATTGGAACCCACCATTAGTCTGCTAGTACCTGGACTTTGCTCTTTTCTGTGGCCCCTCTGTGAAGAAACAGAGAACACATGGTGGACCCCACTAAACTCAAGGTTAGTGGTATGCACTTGGGCCAAAGAGACAGGGAAAGATGATCAAGTGTGCTGAGGGTAATGAGATGTCACTCTTAGATTATCAGGGGAAGGGACAGTACTCAGAAATCCCTAAAAAGGCAAGGCAACAATTACTGCTGGCTCTGAGAGCAACACAGTATAGCTACTCAGCTTGACTAAGCAAGGGAGAAAGCAGCATGGACACAGATACTGGGTTTCAATAAAAATTGTATTCACAAAAACAGGCAGCCAATTAGGTTTTGGTGTGCAGTTTGCAATCCCTACTCTGAAGAAGCAGACCAGTTTTACTGGTCAACTGGTATTGGAGGGTGACTCTGATCACACATCACTGTTGCTGTATACCTTTATTTGGTCCCAGCCCCACCTAGGTAGAATACACTTTACTATATATATCCCTGGCTGTCTATATTAAGAGCTGCCAAATCTGCCCTGCAGTCACTGTCAAGTCGACATCTAGTCCATCTGACTATGTCTGGCTCAAATCATTCTTTTCCTCCTTAGACCATCTGGGCCTCCTAGACCAGGTGTCTTAGGGTTATTGTGGCTGTGGTGAAACATCATGACTGAAAGCAAACTGGGGAGGAAAGGGTTTATGTGGCTTACACCTCCACATCTTGTTCATCACTGGACGAAGACAGGAGAGGAACTCAAGCAGGGCAGGAACCTAGAGTCAGGGGCTGATACAGAGGCCATGGAGGGGGTGCTGCTTACTGGTTTGCTCCTTATGGCTTGCTCAGTCTTCTTATAGATCCCAGGACACCAGCCCAGGGATGGCACCACCCACAATGGGCTGTGCCCTCTCCCACCAATCACTAATTAAGAAACTGCTCTACAGTTGGATCTTATGAAGCCATTTTTCAACTGAGGCTCTCTCCCAGTGACGATAGCCTGGGTCAAATTGACATAAAACTAGCTAGCACACCAGGGAACAAGGTAGGAACTTTCCACTGAACTCACATTTGAACTCTAAGTTGTAGTTAGGTTCCTGCCTCTTTTCTGGGTGGCCAGGGCGGTCAGCACGGCTCCAGTCCTCATCCACAGACTGCTGGGTGCAGGAAGGCCAGTTGACATAGGAGATTTCTTGGTCCCAGACTCTTGAGAAGCCATACTCAAATGCCATCCCAGTCACACTGTAATTATTTAGGTGCATTATAAAGGGGCCCTGGTGACAATGACGAGGTAAAATAAACTGACCATTTCATCTGCTGAGACTCAAAACCATGTACAATTATAACACAACTAATCACACACAATCCATTAAACATGTTAACTTAAATCACTGCTGGCCTCTGATTTCTCAGCAGCACTGGGAAATTTGAGAAGGCAAACATGGATGAGGGATTTGATGAATAATCTGCCAGTAATTGCTGAGTGGCCAACAGAGAAACATGCATGAGTGTCATTCACCCCTTGTCCACACAAGGCTCTTCAACACTAACTGTGTCTGAAAAGAGCAAGGCGTCCTCGGTTTTTTCTTAACTGGAAGAAGCACAACAGCCACCGCTACAGCCACCCTCTGGGGGACCTTGTTACTTAACACGGACCCAGTCCCTAGGTTGGTGACTAGCTTACACAGCACCAGGAAACAGCGCCAAGTCAGAAACCACCATCTCTCTCCACACTGCACACACACTCTCGAGTCCAGGATGCTTCATCACCACGTCTGACAATTAACTTTCATTTAAGTAGAAAATGAACTTCTCAGTTTTGACGGTGCATATACATGGGTCCCAAGAACTTGATGACAACTCCCTGTTACTGCTCAGAGCAATGTTAGTTAGACTGGATGAGGACACCTGGCAGGACAGTTTGGTAAATCACACGAGCCACTCATGGATGGAGTGACCTCCTAATGAGAAAATTCTCATTAGGAGCCCAATTGCCCATGAAAAGAAAGAAAAACGAGCCATAGGGAAGCGCGTCACTCCTTAGTTGGTCTACACAGTTCTCTCGTGGAGGCAGAGCTGCCGGGAGGATGTACAGAGATGCAGTGCCAGCAAGATGGACAGCTTTCTAGGAGGACTGGACACACTGTCTGATCAAGCTACTCCCATTAAAAACCCAAGCTCCACAAGTAAAGAACTCTGGGGAGGAACTGTAATTTCACACATATGAATACCTACAGACAGCAGTTTGAATATAAAAATGAAAACTGACAAAGTCCTCCAAGAATCACTGTTGAGTGTTGGTAGATAATCAGATAGCAGCAGGTCATCTCACTGTTACTGTCCATGTAAGTCAAAAATCTTGGGCCAAAGTCCCCCCTCCCTCTCCCATAAGCCCTGTTCGAGCACCAATCTACCTACCTTCATCCTGCTTCTATTTTACCTCCAACACATCCAGGAGCTCTGTCCCACTGCCCCCATCATGAACTGTCTGCAATGTAATCCAACCTGTGAATTCCATGAGTGCCTCTCCAGTGCTTTCTCCCATCCCAGGATGCTCGTGCCGTCTCTTCAAACCAATCCGACCTCTCAATCAATCTCTTAGGCACGCGTGCCACTTAAAACATTTCAAGACTGCTCAGGGCAGTGTCAAGAGGAGCGGATGACAAGTTACCACTCAGCCACCCACACTTCCACCTCACAAGGGCCTGTGCCCACGGTTTCCTTTTCCTACAAGTGTCACCTCCTCCTCCCCAGGGGCCCGCCTGAACCTTCACCTGGTTAACTCTGACTTGGTCTTCAGATCTCAGCTCTGACCTTTCATGGTGTCAACTGGTCTGTAATTATGTACTACCCAGCCATTTCCACTTCTCAGCCTGGGGTCCCTAAGACCCTAGAGCAGCCTTTCTCAACCTTCCTAATGCTGTGACTCTTTAATGCAGGTCCTCATGTTGTGGAGACCCCACAATCATAAAATTATTTTTATTGCTACTTCTTAACTGTAATTTTGCTACTGTTATGAATAGTGATATAAATATCTGTTTCTCCAACCGTCTTAGGAGATCTCTGTGAAAGGGTCATTTGACCCCCAAAAGTGTCAAATCCTCAGGTTGAGAGCCACAGCCCTAGAGCATCTATTGAAACCACGAATCACAGTGATTCTTCTATGCATCAGGACACCAGCCATGATAAAACAGGCAGACAGTTGATTCTGTGTCCTGTGGTTCAGAAAAGGACAGGTTTTTGCCTAATAGCACTGCCCTTTACCAGGTGCTCAAATGTGTGCTGAGTGAATGAAACAAGAAACTGAATTAATGAACTACCCACTTGGTGCCTCACTTCCTGCCACTGCATTATATCTCAGGATGGAGCCTTGTCCAATCTCTCCATGTCTGGAACCATCTAAAACACAAGTTACACCAAACACTGAACCAGTGTGAGGCCAGCAACAGCTCATAAAGGGTAGTGGGTTCCACTTGAGCAAGATATCAAACTAACTTTGGAACAGTTCTTGCTAGGCTACCTGGAACAAACCAGGAAACCACTGGTTACCTCCTGCCTGCAAAGTCAGAAGGTACCACTGCTTTAGCCATGGACTATTCTGGTAGCAAGGAATGGAAACCCAAGGTCCTTGGTTAACAAAAAAAGAAGACTGGAAGAATGGAAGGAGTCTCTGTGACCAAGTAGAGGTACCCAGCAGAAAGAAGGCAGGAAAGGCCAGAAAGAAGCTGTGGGCTTTAATTCAGGGCCCACCTCACTCACTCTAGTTGGCTCTGTCCTAGGCTCTACCTACATTGGAGACTCCTCTATAGGAGTTCACTTACACTTTGGCTCTAAAGATATTCTATGCCAATATTTCCTGATCAAACCTCTGACCCAGATCTCATGTAACTGACTGTCTGCATATATATGGGACATCTTACAGGTACTCCCAATGGATCAGGACAAAGGTGACACGCTGGTCTCCTCCCAACCTGAGTCTATGGCAGTTGTACCCTCGTACTATATGCAGGTTAGGAGCCTCATCCATCCTTGGTTCTTTTTTTTTTATCCTCAAGCCCACATTCAATCCATCAGGAAAGGCTGTTGGCTCTAACTTCCAAGTCATGCTTAGATCCAACCACATTCCCAACATCTCTTTCCAATCTGTGTTACTGTATCAGCTAAAGGGTCCCAGCTGCCCCAGCCCCACTGTATTCTCAATACAAGAAGGGTATGCCCCTTAAAATGTTAAAACTGGGATGTGGTTCATTGACATTTGCAAGATCATGGGCGCTAGCTCTAGTATTGCAGAGAAAGAAAAAGATTCACTACTTTTCAATCCTGCAACACCACCCTGTCTTTTATGGCATATGTAGAAGCCTTTGCATATCCTTCAAAGCCAATAAGATCTTGTCACTCTGAACCCACCACACTTACCTCCCTGCCATTCCTTGGAAAATTTCCCTCATCCCTCTGCCTTGAATGTTGCATAGTAGAAGTCCACTTAGCCAGTTCCCTCAGCTCCTCCAAGACTGACTATACAAAGTATTCCTTCTCAGTGAGGCTCTCATTGCCATATTTAACTCTCCAACCTGCCCCTCACCCTGGAACCCCTGATGTCCATGGTACTTACTGCCTTCTCTTATATTTTATGTGTATGTTACTGAATAACGTTTACTGTTTAGGTTGCCATTCTAGAAGTGTAATGTCTGACAGCTACTTCTGGTATGCAGCAGGTACACAATCAACATCTGTCATATAAACACATGAAACTATGCTGTATGAATACTACCGTCTTGACTTGAAGGCATCCCTGGCTCCCATCTTGCAATCGTCTTCAACTCAGATGTTCAACAAGGATCCCAATGCCTCTTTCAAATTCCTGACCTAGTACCAATTGGTCTGGCATCTACATAGGTCAATGGCTAACTGCCCAGGGATGAGCCACCAAGGGCAGACTAGAGAAAAACAAGGTCACCTGGAGCTGGTTGGTGCTGGTGTAGAGTCCCCATGTCTCATAGATGGTGAGCACTGTTCTGTATTACAGCTAAGTGCCCCATTGCCTACCAGCAGAGCTCAGAAGGGGTTGAGAGCAAGTTCCATCAAACCAGGCCTTGGAGCCCAGATCCTGACCTTGCTGAGGTTTACAGAGCGGATGAAGTACAAAACTTGGCCACCTCCCCATTGCATCCCACGTGTAAAGACTTGCACAGACATTTCACATTAAAACTACAGCAAAAACTTTACACTCTCAGACAAACCATCATTCTCTAGCACTCACTGCTCAGAAGGTTATAACTGTCTCAGAGGCAGGAGGATTTCCTTTAGGTCAGTTGGTGCCTCTGGCTGACTCAGGCTCCCAGGAATCTGTGAGAAAGGAGGGCAGGAGCAGTAGCTCAGCTCACCCATGTGTGTTTGGCAGGAAGCTTCCGATGCCTGCAGCATGAGGAATCTCTCAGCCCAAAAGACAGCATTCAGAAGAGAAGGAAGGCAGAGGTCAAAGAGGGACCAAGCTGATTCAGAGCAGAAGGGTACTCCAGCTGGATATGAAGACCAGGGACACAGTACAGGGCCATCATGGTGACAGTCAGCTCATGCAGATCCACGTTTATTTGTTTTTTTAAAGATTCAGGTCTAATAAAAAGTTTTTACAAACAGGGTGGTAGTAGTGCACATATTTAATCCCAGCACTCAGGAGGGTTCAAGGCCAGGGTGGTCTACAGAGTGAATTCCAGGATAGTCAGGACAGTCACAGAGAAACCCTGTCTTGAACCCCCCATCCCTCCCAAAAGGTTTTTATATAGCCTAGGCTAGCTTCCAACTTACAGTTCTACTGCCTCGGCTCCCATGTGCATCACCATGGCTGCTTAGGTGTTTACATTTCATGGAGATATAAAAAGAATAAAGCATATGTAACAGAGACCCATTGCCTGATAATTCTGACATAAACTGTCTGTCACAGATGGCTCCAGACACTTTCCAGGGGGACTGTAACTACAATTGAGCCCTGGATCCTAAGCACGCAGCTCAGACAACAGCAGGCTGCAAATTGCAGCTTTAAACTAAAGACACCAAGCAGTGCACAGTTCCTGACAGACTGGGCAGAAAGGAAATAGCAACAGCCACTGCCCTGAGAGGTGTCTGATAATACAAACTTGGGGAGAGTGAGCAAGTGAACGACCAGGTAAGGAGCCATGGTAAAAGTGCTAGATGAGGACTCACTGACCAGTGACTTCCAAGCCTACACAGAGACCATAATCACAGCTGACCCAAGGATGACCACTGATAGGCACTGGCTCACACACTCTACCTCACACTCCTCAGGTGACATCAGCTGTTTCTACAGATGCAGAAAGCCAGGCTGACAGAGTAAGTGATCTCAAGGTTCCACATAAGTATGCAGCAGGGGACTACTCACTGTGACTGCAAGTGACAACAGAAGAAAGACTACCTCTCGCTCCAGCATCAGCTGTCTCAGCAGGCCAGGCCAGAGCAGAACTCCTTCAGGGAAGGTTCAACCTCCCTCCAAGGGGACAAAGCTCTTTAGCTCCCCACATAGGCTAGACTTACTGATAGTCTCCCTCAGTCCAAAGAGTATTTGACATGTTTGCATGGAGGTCTCTGCTTTCCAATCAAATGTCATCTCCTCAGAGACTGCAGAGCCAGCCCTGCCCAGCCATCTCCCCAGCCGCTTTCCCAATGGGACGAGCTGCTGCTCTAAGTGGTGGGCACCAGCTGGGCACAGAGGAAACTGAAGGGCTGTGAGAGGCAGAAGTCAGGGTACGGCACAGCACAGCCACTGCAAAAGAACAGCCTAGGTACCGCAGCAGCCCTCATGTGCACTGAGTGGCCTATGGCACAGCCCCATGAGCATGTTCTTCTTGCCTTCAGGAAGCCAAGGGAAATGACTGGCTCAAGGACACACTTGCCGGGATGGAGCCCAAGTTCCCGGATGCCACTGCATACAACCCTACCTTTTTGGATTCTGCCCTTGGAGTCTGAAGCCCAATGTGCTGAGCAGAAAAGGGCCAATCACACAAGTTTTAGAAGAGGAGGGCCTGAGCAGAGAAGATTAATCTCAGACTACTGGCCAAGTGGTTCCAAGCCAGGGGCAGAAAGACAGGGTGCGAGGGTGAGGCAGGATAACAGCTTCAGGAGGCCTGTGGGCAAGGAAGCTCAAGGAGGCTGTGTGTGGCTATCTGGGATACTCAGCTGACAGAGGAAATGTGAAGGAATAGCTGAGAGCAGAAAGAGGAATAAAGCCCTAATTAAACACGTCACAGTGACCCTGAGCTGTCCAGTCATACGCAGTTTAACAGGCAGAACACAGCAAGACAATCTGCACTCCAGATCAATGCTCTTGATGAGACAGCTAACAAACCATCGTTCGCCTGCTCAAAAGGAGAGAGACTGACACCATGGGAAGATGAGACAGGGAAAAACAGTATTCAGACACTAGAGACCAGGTGTGGGCCCTGACTCCACCACCCACCATCCTGTAATCTTAAGCTTGGAGACCATGTTCTTACCTGGGCTAATACTGTGTACGTCTACTACTGAGAGTTTCAGTAAGGCTCAATGCAAGAGCACAGACCCCAGGGAACAGTGGCATACTGTGTGCAGAAGTGAGCCAAAGCATACCATCCTTGCACCCACACATCTTGGCAAGGTGATTTTACAATCTCCTATCAGGAGCCAGAAGTTGCTCCCTTCTCTTTTCCTCCCACTCCCTGGGAAGTCTGCCACTACTAGGTGACTGGCTGGAGACACAGAGAGGACTCCTGGCAGCTGTCTGCAGGTACTTGAGGGACAAGAGCCAGCAGTGCGGCCTAAACTGCCAGCTGCAGAAACACAGACTAGATACTAGCTATAGTTCAGCTCAGTAAGCGAAAGGAGACTGCCAGCATGAGGTGCCTCAGGGAATGGTTGAGTGTGGCGAAGCTACGATTAGCAGCTCCTACACCCAGCGAATTCTCCTCTTCATGACCTATCTTTCCTTTTCTACTGCAGAGCTCACACTGTCATCTCACTTTAGGAGGATGTCCCTTGGGCCACCACAATGACTGCTATCTCAGGTCTCTGCTCTGTGCAGCAAAGCTGGAAACACTGTGCATGTTCCTAGTGGCCACTTTCTTGCTGTGACTCCCTTTGCTCGCCTATCTTCAAATTCCACTGGAGCCACCTGGAAAGGCCCAGTGACTGCTAAGTGCCAGGTCCTGCAGTCAGGTCACAGTCCTTAGGTACTAGGACCCAACTCAGCATCACCTGGCACCTCAGCACCCTCTCTCCACAACAGCACTTTCCAAACCAGGCTTCCAGGGCACCCTGCCTGCCTCCCACTTTGCCCCTTGCTTCCAAGGAGGCCTTTCTTTTCTACTTGGTCTCTCCCACCCTTTCGAATGCTGGAGGCTTTGGAGCTCTTATCTCAGCCTCCACCTCCAACTTATTCTCAGATAAGCTTGTCTACCTTTATGATGACAACTTTCAAAAAGCAACTCTTTTCTGAACCCTATGTTCTTCATTTTTGACTAAGTGTGTGTGTATGTGCATGTGTGTGTACCTGTGCTATGTAGCATATGTGCATATATGGAAACGCTTGCAGAGGTCAGAGAAGGAGGCCAGGTGTCCTGCTCTATCACTCTCTGCCTTATTTCCTTGAGATAGGGGCTCTCACTGAACTTGGAGCTACAGTGACAGCCGGCAAGCCCAAGTAATCATCCTACCACTGGTCCCCACAATGCTGGGATAGCTAGTGTGAGCATACCCATACCTGGTTTTTTATATGGGTGCTTGGGATTCAAACTCAGGTCTTTATGTACCCCCACATTCTTTTGTTTGTTTTTCAAGACATGGTTTCTCTGAGTAACAAGCCTGGCTGTCCTGGAACTCGCTCTGTAGACCAGGCTGGCCTCGAACTCAGAGATCTGCCTGCCACTGCCTCCCAAGTGCAGGGATTCACTGCCGGTCTTCCCACATTCTTATATTCAACAACCTAAGGGCTCCCTTCTAGATTTCTCACAAACATCCCAAACTCAGCTCAGCTTCCACCAGTCCACAGTCTGCTCTGCTGGCCTCTTCAAGCTATCTGCTGCAGCAGCCCTGCAGATGTGCAGGTCAGAAACGCTGCAGTTATCCTGGCTTTCCTCCCTCTTCCAAATCCCAGCCCAAACTCTCCATACCCCAAAAGATCTCCCCACAACCTTTCTGCAGTTGTCTCCATTGGCCCCGCATGCTCATATGCAGTAACTCTCCAGTCTAGCTTATCCCAGGATGCTCCTGGGCTCCCAGTTCAAGGTCCTCAGGTTGTTTCTTCTAGAGCATTCTAGCATGGGTATTTGCAACACTTGGGCATCTACCTTCTCCCTCCTACACAGAACTAAGAACCCTGAACACTGAACATCCTCTGCCCTTCTCTGCCATGTACAGGACACCTGCCATCCATGACACCGGTTTGTGTAACAACTTGTAGACTCCAGGGGGCAGCACTGATTTGTGTTTTCATTAGTCATCCTGTGAGCCTAGAACAGTGCCTGTGGCACACATTCAATGGATACCTATCAATCTGAAGTGGGAATAATGAAATTGACTATTTTCCTCCCACTGGAAACATTTTACTTTGGCTAGAACTCACTTGCCAGAGAGGATGATCCCACTATACTTAGTGCCACAGCCTATTCAATGGCAACGGGAACACCAAAGCCTCTGGTCTGGACAAGGCTCCAGAGTCTCCTCTCCTGATAATAAAAGCTTGGATGTGTGGGGCCAGCTGGACAGCAGAAGGCACAGCCAACTCATTCCAACTACAACGGTGGGCACTCTGTGTGATACCATGCTCCCTCCCCATCCAGTTTGGAAATCACAAGATTCTTCCACTTCCTGTGTGGGTGAAGGACATGTTGTTGACTACTGGAGGAGCAATGACCACAGAAAACATCCAAACCAAAAGACTCAGGAGGCCAGGGGTTGGTAAGCTGCCTATCACCCAGAATTCCACCAGCCACCTTTTGTGCAGGCTCCTGGTTTATAGCCTGCAACTGGAGAATGGTTTTCTTTTTAAAAGTTTATGTAAATACCTACATAACAGTCTTGACTTTGTTTCTTCTAAAACACCACCTGGTCCTTTGTGTTTACAGACCCTTAATACAGACAAACTACAAGACAAACTCCTCAGCTTTAGTCAGTAGTCTTTCTTACAAGCAATCCTTGAAAGTAACTGGAGATGCTGGGTGGCTGCTGGTGGTTGCTATCAGTAGATAACAGCAGCAGCCTTGACACAGCTGGAAAAGTCTAGAAACCTGAAAATGAATTCTATGCATGTTCCCAGGGTGAAGCACATTCAACAGCCAGTGGCTCAAGACAGACATTGTTCTAAATTTGGAGCTATCTGATGACAGAGCCAAGTTTCCTTCCCTTTTCTTACCCACACCCAAAACAACACCCCACACTTCTCATGTGAAAAATCCCTTTACACTTATAGTTTCCATTTCCATAGCTGATCCCTGCTGAATGAAAAACCAGTTTATAGAAGGTTCGAGTTATACGCCAACTGTGTACAAAAGGAAGCCACTGTGCATGTCAATCTTTTGGTACCACAACTGCCACACAGGAAGCCACTGGCATTGCCTAATACCCCATCCCACCAGCTACTGGCCACTGCTATACATGCTACTGTGTTGTATTCATATGGTACATGTGACACATGCTGTATGTTACAGAATATATACAAATGTAACATGTAAATATGAAACAAGCTGTGCAATGTGCTGTTTCCTGTCAGTACTGCATTGTCCCATCCCTGTTATGACAGTGGTGACAAGATCCAAGATGTAGGATTTCACATCCATCTTAATTCCTCCATTGTTAAAATTAGGTAAGCATTTTAGAAGACCTTTACCCTCCTATCCCAAGACATGCAATTTCAAAAGGATTCCACATAACCTGCTTTTAAACCCCTCCTTTTTAGACCCTCCTCATCCATCACATTTATTCACATTCTGAGGTGCTATATGTATTGGTCCAAACTGCTCTCAAGCAAGCTAATTAAGAACACCACAGCCATTTATTGTGAGTGTATTTATTTATAGGCCAGGTCTCAATATGTAGCCCAGGCTGGCCTTCAACTCAAGGTCCTCCAGCCTTAGCCTTCTGTATGGATTACTGGTGTGTAACCACAACAACTCTACTCATTTTAGTGGCGGTGGAGCTGGGGCCTCATCACTTATGAGCAGTTGGGAAAAAAGGACAAGTTGGGTTGTTTGCCTCGCAGCCCATCAGTCAGCCCAATACTAACAATGCAAGTACTCCTGGGCTCATTCTACACCTCCCACAAGAGAATAATTTTTAATAATCAGTACTCTCTGGGAGACAGAAGACAAAAGTTAATGACAACAAGTGGACATCTTTAACTAAAGCCTCGATCCTTCTTCACTGAAACTTGGTACTTAAATGCAACCAAGGAAAGCCCAAAGCAAAGAACTGTGGGAAATAAGAGCGTTGTGACCAATAGCTTTCTCACGCTGCCGATGGCCCTGGCTACCTTTCCCTCAGATAACCCATCACTGTGGCACTACAAGTGCAGCTGACGTTTCCTAAGAAAATCTCAAAACAGATGGGACACTGGATGCTGATGTGCTTGTGACCAACTGGGGAATTCACATCTCACTTGTGAGATGCTAACAGATGCCTCCCCTTTGAGAAAACAACATGGTGTGATCCTTAAAGCTATTTTTATGTTCCCGGCTTGGGAATGTGATGCTGGGAACTTATCGTAAGGAAACCATCCAACAGCATCACACTGCTCTGGTCCTGGAGCTCCTCAGTGTTGCCCACCTGCAGGAGCCAAAACGGCAGTGTCAGCATTCAACAGCAGATGGCTCATTTAACAGTGTGCAACATTAACATGGTAGCATGCCACCATCACCACAGTAGCTATGGGGCCACACAGAAGCCTGACATCAAAGGGGGAAATTACACACACGTGCTTGTGACTATAGAAAAACATGGGCGTGTGCATGTGCAGGGCTCTGGAAAACAGCAGCAGCTAAAGTTTCTGTCCTTTGTGTTTTCTTCTGTATCTTAGCACTGTTTCCTTAATAATGCAGCATCATGGCGAGGATGTGGCTCGGGGCAAGCTGCTTGCACACCATGTACAAGGCCCCGTGTTCCACCACCAGCACTAGGAGATGGGAGGGATAAAAAATAATGTAAGACTGTTTCATCTATAGTAAAATGTACATTCTCTGTATCTGACTGCCAAATAACTGGAAAATGAGAGTATTCAACCCTGATACCCTAGTTTGAAGGCATGCCACTGTGTAACTGGAAACAAACAAAACAAAACAGTAGCCAGTAAGGGAGAATTGAGTCCCCTGGGTAAGTACTACAGGAGAAATATTCTGGGAGTTTTGCACCATAAACAATGGTGACCAGGGCACATGGACACTGGTATTAACCCCCTAAGTGTCCTTTAAGAGTGTCACCATGAGCCGGGCAGTGGCAGCGCATGCCTTTAATCCCAGCACTCGGGAGGCAGAGGCAGGGGGATCTCTGTGAGTTTGAGGCCATCGTGGTCTACAAGAGCTAGTTCCAGGATAGGCTCTAAAGCTACAGGGAAACCCTGTCTTGAAAATCCAAAGGAGTATCACCATATCCTCTCACTGAGAGGAGGACACTGGTAGAGAATTATCTAAACTCACATAGCTAATGGCTCTGGGAGAGAGTCGACCTAAGGTCTATGCCCATGGACCCAGTAAATGCAGGGCTCTTTCCAGTGAGCAATGTATTCCTAACAAGCAGTATGCATTTGTTAAATTTACTACTGTATAGTAAAGGCCTCATCACTCATCTCCCTTAGACACCATGAAGCAGGCCTACAAATGTGAAGCTGGGTCTGTGGTCAGAGTGAGATGCTGGCCCTTGTGTGCTCTGGGTGGACATTTATGACTCGGCATATGGATATCCAGCTGCATCAGATACCTCTCCACTGCACATGCATGTGCAGTCTGCTGGCTACAGTCCAAATCTCTAAATCCACCCCTGCTGCGCTGAGGCTGAGCCTCCCACCTATCCTCTGTCTGCAGGGTTCTTTCCCAGCACAGCAAGCCCCACTTAGTCAGCCTATGAGCAGAAGCTTTTCATAGTCAGCCCTTCCTGGGAGGGTGTTCATTTCCCTGGCTACCACCCACACTGTATGCAAACACTACATCACTAGCATCTCCATTCACCAGCCTGATGGCACTGGCTATTGCCATCTTAGGGAGTGGGTAGGGTGGAAAGACTTCTCAGTGGTTAGGAGCACTGGCTGCTTTTCCAGAGGACCTTAGTTCAGTCCCCAGCACCCACATGGTGACGCACTATCTATTTTAAGGAGATAATAACTAATTTGCAATTGTTGCACATCTGCCCGTGAGTGACTTCCTAGAGCCAATATAAGAAAGGAAAGACGAGTCTGCAGAGCAGCAGAGAGCTGGGACACCCACACCATCACACAACTTCAATTTTCCAACTTCCCCAGCCCACAACATGGAAACAAACTGATGAGAAGGGCACACAGGATTGCTTTTAAAATAGCCTTCAGAGCTGGGCAGTGTTGGCAGCAAGTGGATCTCTGTTGAGTTCTAAGTCAGCCTGGTATACATAGTGAGTTCCAGGACAGCAAGGGATGTTACACAGAGAACCTTGTTTTGGAAAATCAAATAAATAAATGAATAAAAAATTTTAAAAAGTAAATAAAATAGCCACTAGAATGCAACAAGGCTTGATCCTCACACATCATCGCTGGCTCTGGCAATGTCTACTCAGAGTTCCAGCCATCACAGGGCAACAAGCTGGGAACAGTGACAGGAGCTTCTTGGGCTGTCCCAGCGGCAGCAGCGACTGTGGACATTGCACTTTCCATTCATTATCCATTCCCTAGTGTGTCAGAGACCCTGACTGTGTGGCCTGGAGCCACCACTCATCTACCAGGAAGGATCTCATCACCTCATTGAAAGAGGGCTGGAAATGGCCCTGAGGTCAGGATCAGACAGACTTTGAGAGGGCAACCAACCCACCCTCTGAGAAAAAGGTAAGTTGGAAAGCATGGATCATTGTTGTAATGGTCTGTCCTGTCTCTTTAAGAGGCAAGCCACTCCCACTCCCTCCCCTGTCTGCTGAGACAGGCTGATCTTCAGCTTCCAGCCTGAGTTCCTGCCCTTTTCTGTCTCTCTCTCAGAGAGGCAGCTTCCATCTCTCCCTTCTCTCTCCCCACTCTCCCCCCTCTCTGCTCTTCTCTCCTTCTCCCCTCCCTTCCATAACCACTAAATAAATATTCAACCTTACTCTGCATGGCGTGCCTATCCATGTCTCTGTCTCTCGACCACTGCCCTGGACCAGCCACCGCTCGGGGACCTGCAGCCATCCCTGCCTGGGACTGGCTGCTCTCAGGGCCCGCTGCCTGCAGCCACATGGCCAGCTGCCACTGCTTGGGGACCTGCAGCATTTCTGCTGCCTGCCGCCGCCACCGCCAGGGATCCTGCAGCATTTTTAATAATCCATTTCAAGAGTGGCTCTGCTTGCTATGAATGAACTATCAACTATGGCCCTACAACTGCTCTCACTCCAGTTAGTGAAAAAAGCCAAACAAACCTCAAACCTTTCTGTAATTTTGTATGTAAATCCAGTTATTTCCAATGAAAAACGATACAAGTTAAGCTAAGTGAGTTTGTGCTTGCTTTTATTTCACACATGTAAAAAACACATTGAAGAGAGCTGGGGATATAGCTCAGTAGTAAAGCACTTGCCTAGTGTGGGTGAAGCCTCTGGCTGCACTGTTTAACAGTGTACCACAAACCCATCACCTGGTTCCTGGCACTTGTTAAGATTTCCCCTACTTTGCTCATCTGGAAGTCCTCACTATCAAATGTATCATTCTGCTGAATTGTGTCAGGGTAATTACAGTAAGCATGGCTCTTTAAACACTCCAGTTTGACTATCCAAAACCAAGAGTGTTCTACCACACTGCTCAGTACCAAGGAAAGTAAGAACAGGGGCTGAGGGTACATGCAGCTCAGGGTTGCTTAGCAAGTTCCAAGTGCTGGATTCAATACCAAGCACCCAAGAGAGAAAGACATGTTCCCAGCACGAGCCCCTAGCCAGTTCCTACTCTGTCTTGTTAAACTGGGATCCAGTGGAGTATTCTTCAAAGAAATAGCAGACAAGAGAATGATGAGGGAGGTTCAGCAAGGCTAGAACTTGACAGCAAACTGACATCCCACCTATTTTCCCTTTTAAGTGGAGAACTTTTCCCTTGGTTCCAACGTTACTGCTAACATCCCTGGCATTTTTTTCCAGTTGCTTCTTTATTCACAAGCACACACTCAGTCATAGTTACAAGGGACTGCCAACTAAAAAACCAAGCATGGCTGCAGCTGGTAGGCAAGACCTGGAAAGATGGCTAGGCGCGGTACACACCTGTAATCCCAGTACTGGGGAGGCCGAAACAGGACTCCAAATCTGAGGCCAACCTGATGAGACAGCAAACTCAGGACTAGCACAGGCTGAATAGTGAGATCCTGTCCCCAAGTCCCGTAAGTGCCACCTCTGGCACACCTGCCAGGTGCTAGCCTAATGGGTTAGCACTACTGAAACAGGTGTCTGAGACAGAGCTGCCCAGGTCACTGTTGAAGGTCATGTGTTGGTCCTGGGGCACTGTGGCTACCCCATTCTTTCTTCCTTCAGAGCTGACACCTCAGCCTGAGGGTCAGGGTTGGTGTTGAGAGAGGATGCTGCCTCTCATGGTGTGGAAAACAGGTGAATAGCGTGGGTATATATTTATCTTTGGGAAATGATACACACTTAGAAACTTTTAACAACATTCTTTAAACCAAAAATATCACAAAACACTCCAACTCCTGGATAACAAAACTCTTGACTTGGATTAGATCTTAAAAATTGAACGAAGTTGCTGGGCAGTGGTGGCACACGCCTTTAATCCCAGCACTCGGAGGCAGAGGCAGGCGAGTCTCTGTGAGTTCGAGGCCAGCCTGGTCTACAAGAGCTAGTTCCTTCAAACCTCAGGTTGTCAAAAAAAAAAAAAAAAAGAGCTAGTTCCTGGACAGGCTCCAAAACTACAGAGAAACCCTGTCTCGAAAAACCAAAAAAAAAAAAAAAATTGAACAAAGTCAACACAGAAACTCCTGAGCTGAACCACCCACCAGTTACACCAGTCATTATGAAGAGATACGTGTTTCAGTCCTTAGAAAGGCCACAAACTGAGTTCGCTCTGATCTGGAAGGTAGCTTCCCAGGCTGATTCTAGTGGGCCAGGATCCCGGATAAGACCACCCTCTTGCTTCCTACAAAATGGGGGGGAGTTTTCTTACCTTGTTTCCAGGGGTACAGATGGCTTTGTCTCAGGGGCTTCTGTTTTTCAACGGCATTGCCCATCCCTAAAACCAGCCGATCACAGCACCTTTCTCAGCCCAGGAGTCTCCACTGAATGGCGAGTAGGAACCAAGCCGCTGGCTGAAAGGGGACTCATCCCTGGGGTGACTGTCTGACCCAGCAGCCCCAGGCAGAGCCCCAGGAGGGCTGACACACCCTCTGGAGAAAGCAGGAACTCTGTCACTCTAAAAGGCCTCAGCCTCTTGCCTTTCAAATTCTTTGGTGGTATGGGGAGGAAACTAGAAGGAAGGGTGTTCCAGCCCTACTGGTGGATGCAGTAATCACTGCATTCAGCAGCTCTTTCCTCGAGCTTCCTTTGACATCACTCACTATTCACGAGTACAGCAGTGGCCTGGAGAGCAAGGTGCTCTCCTCTCGCTGCTGCTGCTGCTGCTTTCCCAGGGGAAGAAGAAGAAATTGGTGACCCAGGCACTGAAAGTCATAAAGGGCCATTCTAGGGTGTGCAGTGAGTAACCTCGCATGGACCCCTATGTCACACCTTCTATTTAAGGTCTGTCTCAGCCCCATGACATGGTCCACATGGTCTGAGGAAATAGGCTGATCCCATTAACACTATGGCTCCAAGAGAAAAACAAAACACTCAGATGCAAGTGATGTCTTCATTCACATAGGAAACAAAATGCTAACACAGCTTTTCAGGGTATGCACCCCAAGTTCTAAATCCTGACTATTTGAAGAACAATTTTCTGGAGAAGGTGTCATGCCACCTGGTTTGCAGGAAGAAAACAAGGGCATGAAGTCTGGAGAAAGGAAGAAAAAACCGAGGTGAGTGTCAAGTCTAATTTATTTCAACCCCCCACAGCAGGGGCTAGAAACGCTAAGGGATATCAGGGTAAGAATGCCAGCTCTGGACCCAGCCAGACCTTCAAACCCAGCTCTGCCATAGGTGTTGCCTATAAAGCCAGCAGTTTTCTGATCTGCTAAGTGGACACACCACCAGTCCACTTCTGCTGTCACTTGGACTAGATGCACTTAGGACAGCTCAGTACGTGTTCTTCACAACTGTCTCCTCACTCCACACTCTCGAGCTATAGCCGGTCAGAAGGGAAAGCCCGCGCTCCAGGTTAGTCAGTGGCATACAGGAGACATGTTCTGTGAAACTGGTTGGCATGGCATAGAAGCAAACTGAAGTAGCCTGAAGACAGCACCCAAAAGCAGAACCACAGAAAAACTTAGGGCTCTTTCCAGCCCAGATGCTGCTCCAGCCAGCCCTGGAGAAGGGCCTCACTGAATGAGGCAGGATGGGGAAGGACCTCACTACAACTCTAAGAGATCCTCAGGTGCTGTGTCTTCCTCCATCAGTACAGAACACATTTCAGAAAATCACAGCCTGAGCTTCCAAACTTGGCAAAACAAAATCATACCCAGTGCATCTTTCCAAGGTTGATGCAGAAATGAGAAGCAAGAGGGTCCTGTTTCCCTCACTGCACACTGACACCCCCGGGTCACAGTGCAACCACACACTGGACAAACCAACAGCAGGAACTGCATGCCTGTGCAGTCCAGCAAAGCTGCAAGACAGTCAAGACTGATTTAAACCCAGCTTGACTCCTGCTAGCCACACCTGACCCTTTTCATGAGCGGGAGTAACTTCATCTGTCTCAATTAAACACCCGAACACCTTTCCTCAGGGAAGTTTCAGCTACAAATATGCCATTTGATCTTGCTTCTTCCATGCTATGTGTGGTTTAATATATGTCCAAAACCAACACACTAAAGAGGATCTGGTTGGATCCTGTATTTTTAACATCTTCCATTTAGACAAAGTTTTATTTTATTAACATTTGGCAGCTGACCACTAGGACAAGATCCTGTCAGAAGCTGTACTTGGAGAGAACAGTGAGAAGTCCCACCTGGTCCCCATGCTGGACCAGGTTAGCTACACAGAAACCACCTGAACCCATGCAGGGCTTCTGCCCTGATGTATCACCCACATCACCACTGCCCCTACTGCTCTAGAAAGTCACTGATGCGGGGATCTGATTATGATGGATCCACACAGTGCATGAGCTCGGGGTCTGGTGAGATGCTTCAGTAGGTGAAAGTACTTGCCTCAAAAAGCCTGATGACCTGAGTGTGGTTCCCTAGAAATCCATGGTGGAAGGAATCCTGAAAGTTGTCCTTTGGCTGTCACACATGTACTGGGCATGTGTTCTCCCACTGGTGCATGTGCACGCCTACACTCAACATATATATATACACTCACATGTATCTCTATATATACAATAATAATAACAACAGCAAATGTGTACAGAGCTGGGCTCAGGTTCTGCCTCGTTAGTTCTGAGCTGTTACTCTGGTGGCAGGGTTTCCATGAGTAAATGAACTCAAGATCCAAACAGTATATCTATGGATAACACTGGCAAACAGAGCTTTCACAAGAGCACAATTTTCTTGAAGACTTGGTAGCTCAACCGCTTCTGAGACAACCCTGGTTATATATGTTCAAATCTGTGCTGCTTCAGTGGGGTGGGGTAGATGTGCAGAATAGTCCATTTTTAAGGATTCCCCCTGAATTGTCAAGTCAGAGAAAGTATCCCCAGAAACATCCCAAAAGGTAAATATGCTTGTCAGTCAAGACTGGCTGCCACTTCTCATGCAGGGAGCCAACAGGAGATGCTCACAGAGAGGATGAGACAAAACCTAAAGGACAGTGGGACATGGTAGCTCCAGCCTGTGATTTCGGCACCTAACAGGCTGAAAGAGGAGGATCCCATGAGTTCAAGACCAGCCTAGGCTATACTGTGAGTTCCAGGCCAGCTGTGATACAAGAAAAACCCTGTCTCAAAGACCAAAGCAAACAAAAGCCAGTGCCACCAGAGTGGAGGGCCCTATTCACAGCCACCAAGGCCATGCTTCCCATGTCCCACAGATACCAGAAGGCTCCAGGAGTGCATCTTTTTCACACTACAGAGAAGCAGGGTGTGGAGGGGATCATCCTTGCCTAGGAAAAACTTTCTCCTGACAGAGAAGGAGGAGGACAGGGGCAGAAACTGGCTTTGGAGGACAGCTGGCCTGGTTTAAAGCTCTGAGTGTACTTCTAAGCTGGTGAACCGTGAGACAGAAAGGAATCGCTCTGAATCTTATTTTCTCATGTGTGTAAACTGTACACTAGCAAGTCACCCAGCCACCCTTGGAAAGGCAGCTCTAAAGGCTGAAAAGCTCTAGAGTAAGAAGTTACAAAGTGTCGGCACATGGCAGGCCCTTAATGGAGAACAGCTACTGGTGCTGGTTTCATTGTGATTATCTACAAACTAGAAGCCTTGGCTACAACTGGAAGAAATGATTTATCCTCCCAAGAGCTGGCCCTTGGAGCCCAGAGCTGCTGCTGCACTGCTAAAGAGCTCACTTCCCTCACATAACTAAACTAATACTTCACCTGCAAATATCTGAGCCATGGGAATATTTTGATTGTGGGAAGCAACATAAACCAGAAATGTAACACTGTGGCCTAAAGTTCGAAACATTTTAGGGAGAGTCCTCCCCTCAGCTCCCCTCATGAACTGCAGGATGCAGAAGAAATCTAAGCCAGGGTTGTATAGGGCACTGCTCACTGCCAGGATACTGACTGAAATGGCTCAGAAAGGAAAAGCCTTGCAGGAGGTGCCAGTGTGAGTATCCCCACAGGGGCAAAGAAACAGCACGGGGCTCTTGGGTGGTGCTCAGGAGCTGACACCCAGCTTTGTGTGTGTCTGTCTGCTGGGAGGAAAGTCTGATGCTGGTCATTTCCCTCCTGGAGAAAATACAACAATACGAGGAAGCACAGAGCCTGGTGGGAATGTTCCATGGGGGAGGGAGGTGGGGGGAACCTGTTCTGCACATGCTCAAAAGGCTGAGCAGAGCAGAGGTCAGATGTCAAGGTCAGGCATGAGGCAGAGCTCATGGGCCAAATTTTTGGGTCATCTGCTGACATCCCCGCACAGCAGGCAAAGGCCCTTGAGCGGAGTGTGTCACAGAAGCACCAGGATCCTCTTCTGAGACTTGTGCATACTCACGGCCAGCTTCAGGATGAGGCTTAAGCATCAGAAGACATGCACAAAAGTCATTTGATTACCATGCTGAGGGGCATGCTGGGGAAGCACAGCACCTAATCCAATCAGCAGGTCAGGAAAGGAAGAAGAATGAGAATTGAAGGATGGACAGCAGGGTGGTCCAATGTCACTGAAAGTACACAAAGGAGGTGGTGAGCATGGGATAGGTAAGGAAGGGTTCTTTCCTTAAAGTGTTAAATCATATTCATGTATTTTTCTGAGAAGGGAAGTTCATGGTTTTTACCACCTCAAAAGGTTCTAAAAAAATCAAGAATCACCAAGTTTGTCTAAATCATTTCAATGAAATGGGGAAACTGAGTGTCTTAGTTATGATTCTATTGCTGTGATAAAACACCACGACCAAGGTGACTTAGAAAGCTTGGAGGCTCAGAGTTCCAGAAAGTTAAGAGTCCATGGTCATCGTGTCAGGCAGCAGGGCAGCAAGCACTGGAGCAGTGGCCGAAAGCTGATATCCTGACCCACAGGGGCAGCAGGGAGAGGGTTGCTAACTGGAAATGGTGTGGGCTTTTGATACCACACAAATACCCCTTCCCCTCATGACACAAGTCCTCCAAAAAGCCACATCTCCTAATCCTCAAATGACTCCCAAGATGGCAGACAACCTGTGGATGATTCTCAGGGAGTGAGGCTCCATAGCTGGTCCAGCAGGCTTTGTTTCTGCAGAGCACCTGTCCGCCACTGTGAGCTCACTCTTGAGAGCTGGAGGTGCCCCCAATGAGTCAACTGTGCTGCTCGCTGGTAGACCCAGAAGGGAGCTACACACTGGCATGACCTGTGAGTAGCTCACCTATTGCACAGACCTCAAATCAGCCCCTCGCCTCCCAGACCCCTTGAGATGGCTGGTCTTCAGGGATCTCTTGGCAATGGAGACTATAAATGGGGACCATGCAGAAACTACTGTGGCTGCAACAGACATCTGACCTCCCTGAGGCTGCTATTCTGCCAGAACTACGGTCTAGCTCTGAGGCCAGGAAGGAGAACAAAGCCCACCTGGATTCCTCAGCTCTGCCTAGAATTGGAAGGAAGGCTGCTTGTTGGGTTTGGGGTTTTGTTTGCTTGTAAATGGGATCTCATGTAGCCCAGGCTGGCCTTGAACTCCTGCCTCTTACATCCCAAATTCCAGGGTTACAGATATGCTCCAATACAACTGGTTTTAGAAGGAAGTTTTAAAAACTGAGCAGAAATAATTGGCTACATTTTGATGGCATTGAATTATGGGGGGGGGCACTAAGCACACACAGAATCCTCGCACCCTCACGGCTTTCTGGAATCCCTGGAGTAAGTCAGGAATGTTGATATTCAGAGGCCTTTGAAGCTTGGCCCCCACACCACCTCCCTCCCTCTGCCACTCTCCCCTCATACACCTAATATATGTCCTGGCGAAGCACTCACTTCTCACCTCTGCAGCTGACTCTCAATGGAGTCCCATAATCTGTCCCACTGAGGGGCAACACTGCTCTAAGAGAGGCTAGACACCTCTTCTACCACCTCTGAAGTTTAGCCTCTGGCTCCTGCCCTGAACCTCTCTTAACTTCAAGTCAGGGGAGCAGCATTGGCAAAGGCTGAATGACAGGAGAAGGTAAGGGATGAGGCTGGTATGAACTAAGGGTGAAAAACAGGATCAGGTGTCTACAGACACACAAGGCAGGTCCAATCTACCCTCTAATAGCTGAATGATAAAGTCATTTCATTTTTTAAAAGATTTATTTATTTATTATGTGTACAGTATTCTGTCTGCATGTATGCCTCCAGTACAGAAGAGGGCACCAGATCTCATTACAGATGGTTGTGAGCCATCATGTAGTTGCTGGGAATTGAACTCAGGACCTTTGGAAGAACAGGCAATGCTCTTAACCGCTGAGCCATCTCTCCAGCCCCCATAAACAGTCACTTCTGAGACAAGAACGGAAACCAAGTGACCAGCTACAAGGGAACTGCAGAGACCGGTAGCCTCATGGACTATCCGGGATAGTCACATAGCAAGGATGATTCAGACTTCTGGGCCAGGGGGGTTCAAGATGCAATGGGCAGGCCCAGGACTGGCAGTACTGTGGTCACAGAACTCAGGAGGCTAAAGCAGGAGAATCCCGCATTTAGGACCAGCCTCGACTAGATGGGAAGCTTGGAAGGAGGCACACAACGTCTGGACACATCTGCTATGCTCTTAAGGATGTGTGGTGTACCCCTCAAATTCACAGTCAAGTTGTACTCCCAGTAAGTGGTTCATGAGATGATTGGTTGGTGAGGACAGAGCCCAAATGTATGGGCACAGAGAGACTCCTGGTTCCTTCCATGTGAGGATGCAGCAAGAAGGCACCATCTTGGGACAGGATAAAAAGAGGGGCTGGAAATAGATATTTGGGGATAGGCTCTGTTTAGAGCAGTGGTTCTCAACCTTTTTGTTGTTGTTGTTGTTTGTTTTTGTTTTTTTTCGAGACAGGGTTTCTCTGTAGCTTTGGAGCCTGTCCTGGAACTAGCTCTTGCAGACCAGGCTGGCCTCGAACTCACAGAGATCCACCTGCCTCTGCCTCCCGAGTGCTGGGATTAAAGGCGTGCGCCACCACCGCCTGGCGGTTTTCAACCTTTTTAATAAATGCTACAACCCTTTAACACAGTTCCTCACAGTGTGGTGACCCCAACCATAAAGCTTTGTTGTTGCTACCTCATAACTGTAATTTTACTGCTGTTATGAATCGTACTGTAATTATACTTGAAGACAGAGGTTTGCCAAAGGGGTCACGACCCTTAGGTTGAGAACCACTGGTTTAGAGGGCCTGGATCATCCGGAAAGGGATCAGAGGTCTCATCCCAGGACATTCCAAACTGAAGAGTTCAAGAGAGTGAAGACCCCGCACCAAAGGGCTGGAAGGAAGCCGCCTGCCCTTCTGGGTAGCATCTGGACCGGAAGAAGCCTGTCAGTATTTACCACCACACTGGGAGAGGGTTGCTGTGCTATGTGGCTTCCAACAGATTTAAACTTTGCGTTCAAACTAGATGTTTAGTTTTAAAATGTCTTGTTTATCATGATGACTCATACATCATCTTAATTAATTAGCTAATATCCCAAGGCACACTATACCTTAAGTGGGAGATCCATCAGTTTTTTCACGGCAGCTAAACTGCTGGCCACCTTCTTGTCAGAGCTAATTAGACGGCTGCTGCATTCTCCGTCTGGTCTACTGAGGAAAACAGGCCTCGCTCACCCTGCTCTCTCTCAGAACCATCTTTAGACTGCAGTGGCTTTAGGAGAATGTTTTAAGCTACTTCTCCACATTACCAGGGTTTGTTTCAGTGCCAGGCAGAGACTTCCACTTAACTCTCCCATGTGCCAGCAGGACCAGTTGTCTGAGCCATCAGAGCTGCAGTTTGTCACCCATTCCTAATGTGTTCGTTCCCACATTGCGCTACTGGAGAGGGGTTCGTTCTGTAGCCACCGCTCCCACGGAGAGGAATGGGAAGGGCACCAGGGATCTGATCTGAGCAGTGAGAAACTGCCCTTAGAACAGCAGAATAACAACACTGGTATCCTCCCAGTAATGTCACCAGGAGCCGGAGCAGTACTGCTGATTGGGTGACAACCTAAAGCCCTGATGATTCAGCCAATCTGACTTGAATCTCCACAAGGTAGAAGGAGAGAACTGACCCTTCACGTTGTTCTCTGACCTCCACATGCACAGATGTACATACTTACATGTACACACACACACACACACACACACATTCAATGTACTACATATATATATTAAAAACATTACAAATAATTTTTAAAGAGATGTAATTTGACACAGATTCCATTCTTGTCTCCATCCACTCTAAGAATAGGAATTTTGCTTAACCTTAACGTACTTAACCTTTCCCATAAGGAAGATGAGCTTTAGCTGTCTGTACACACTGACTGTTCTTAAACCCAGCTCTTCCAGGTTTTGATGCTCACCTGGCTTGAGTAAATGGGATGTGGGAAGTAGCAGACGTTTCTGGGGAGAAAGGAACTAACGGGGAATGCACAGACTCATGAGAACTCTCCAAAACTAAGCCTGTACTGGCACCAGCATATTTCTGCACTGGGTCTCTCAAAGCAACCTGCCCCCCCTGCAAGACAAGCTGTGTGCACACGTTTGTGACAGTATTTCCCATCTTCCTCAGGATGCTGAAAGGGGTGGGGTTCTGAGCAGTCAGCACTTCCATCTGTCAATGTCCACATGAGCAGGGACCCCTCAGTGACATTCTTCATTGGGAGGTCATAATGGGGACATTTATAAGCAAAGATCCAGAACCAGTCCTTGAACCAATGTAGTGCCTCAGCAAGGCATAGTGCACCTGCCTGCTGTCCCAGCATCAAGAAGTTGAAGCAGGAGGATTGTGAGTTCCAAGGCCAGCCTGGGCTCCAAAGCAAGACCCTGTTTTGAAAACAATCAAAAGGCTGGGGGAGGGGCGTGAGCAGGGAGCGTCCAAGCTCCTCCTGTCATGTTTCCTGCAGAGCAAGCACTTGAGAAGTCAGCAGAAGGAGCCATCATGCTCCAGTGTGGCCCTGGATATATACTTTCTTGAAGTATCCACTCTGTTAGTGCATTTCCTTTATGAAGCAGTCTTTCTTACATTTGCTGCTGTGTTCATGTCCACCCAGCAGCTGGCCAGCCACGGGACTGTAATGACAACATGGGCCAGAGACTATCTGCAGAGCTGCTAGCCACCTAACAGGGCCCTCGGGGCTGGAATTTCTGAGGAAGACTTAGCCTTCCTTCTGTCTAGATTCCTCTCCCTCTGCCCCTCCCATAAGTCAGTCATATTTTCTTAGGAATGTGGCCAACAGCTTGAGATCCTGCCAGAGTTCACAGTGCCTGCCACCTGCACCCTCAACTCCAAGTAACTGCCCAGTATACAGTGCTGAGAAGTCCAGGCTTCAGTAGCTGCTCCAGTATTATGGGCCAGACTACGACATCCCCAGGATGAAGCCCAGCTGCACATTCAGACCCCTGAGACTTCATCAGTCATTCTTGGCTCTGACGGCCTCAGAATATAGATACAACACAGGAATACAACTTGACCCAGAGCCTGGGCAGTTCCTGGAGGTGGGGACTGGGATGGGACTGGGTTGGGGTCTACCGGAGCTGAAAAGCCCAGATGGTAGCAAGACCTCTACCCAGTAGTCTAGTATCTGCTCTGGCTTAAAGGCTTCCTGATCACATAGGTTTCTCAAGGGCCAGACCCACTACAGGAGCCACTGTACCCAGAAGGTCCTTCACCCAGTGCCCCTCCCAGCCCAGATACAGCCCATCAAGCAGCAGTCACATGCCCACTAACACAGCCACTACATGCTGTTGCTTTAAAACTGTTTTGATATAATCTACTGTAGAAGGATAAGACTAAACAATATGCTTAGGTGAATAAATGCATGCTCTGAAACTGATGAGTTTGGGGAGAGAGCTCTGTGGTAGACTGCCATGAAAACAAGTGTGGTCAAATATGTTGGTATGTTGTTGTTCTTGTTTTCCTCAAGAGAGTTTCTCAGTGTTGCCCAGGCTGTCCTGGAACTCTCGGTGCTAGGATCAAAGGTGTGCACCACCACCACCCTGTGGTAGATATGTTTAACCACCTGAGCCACGCTGCAGCACCACCATCTCTACACGGTCTTCCCCTTGTAAAGCCAACTATTCATTAGCCAACTCTACCATCCTTCCCTTGTCCAGTGCCTGGACCATTCTGCTTCATCAATGTGATTTTTTACCAAGTTAAGATCCCACAAAAGTGAAGCCACATGGTACCTGCTTCTGTGTCTGGCTTACTCCACTTGGTACCCTCAGATTTATCCACGGTACAGCACATTAGACTCCCTTTCTATTTTTAAGGCTAAATACTATTCTACCATGTGGATGACTTCTCAGTTATCTATTCACCCATGAATGGCCACCCGATGGCAATAATGACGAATGCTGCTGTCAAGGGTGGGAGGCTCTCCAAGACGCTGCTTTCAGCACTCTTCTGGGTGTGTAGGAAGTGGGCTTGCTGTACTGTGTGCTAGTTCTACTTCTGAGGAACTATAGTCTTCCACTTCATGTTCTGCCAACTCACGGTTTCACTTTTTCCCATGACGTTGTTCCCAGCATTTTTGAAAGGAACCATCCTTGTGTGAGGCTGTTCTCACGGTAGTTTTGAGTTAGTTATGTTTCCCTAATGATTAATAATTCTGTGCATATTCATGAGATCACTGGCTGTTTTCATAGTTTCTTTGAGAAAAATGCCTATTTGATCTTTTGTCCATTTTTAAAAATTAAGTTGTTGTGGACTGTGTTGTCACCAAAAGCCATGTAGAAGCCCATTATCCATGTTCTGGAAGACTGTAAAGAGCAAGGAAGCTATGTTTGCAGTGGTGTTAATGACTACAGATGCACAGCTGAGAAAGGACATAGAAGACTTCTGTGACAATCCCTATCCCTACCCCCCCCCAAAAAAAGTAACAGCCTAGACAGGAAACTATCTAAGAGAATGCTTAAAAATGGTGATAAGGATGCTGAAGTGTGGCTCTCTACAACTGAGGGCTTCTGGAGGGGGTGCAGGTGGGGAAGGACTCAGGTATCTTTAAGGCGCTGGCCACCAGGAGTATGACCATGCACCAGTGAGTAAACAGTCAATGTGTTTCTGTTTCTTCTTCTTCTTCTTCTTCTTCTTCTTCTTCTTCTTCTTCTTCTTCTTCTTCTTCTTCTTCTTCTTCTTCTCCTCCTCCTCCTCCTCCTCCCCCTCGTCCTTCTTCATGGGGGGGGTTGTCACAAGGGTTAGGGGAGGACCTGGGAGGACTGGGAAGTGAGTGTGATGCGGTGCATGACATGAAATTCCCAAATAATAAAAATATTACATTGGAAAAAATGTCCAAATAAAACAGCATAAGATAAAAAAGTTGTTTTGTTGGTCATTGTTTATTACCTGTTCCTCAGAAACACCTAAATGGCTAACCAAGGTCAAATTTTCAAACAGATAAACAAACCAATAGAATGGAATAATATACAGCACTAAAAAGAAACAAGCTGGAGATAAACAAGGGACCTGATGAGTGCAGAGGAAAGAAACCAATGTCCACAAATATAGCTGGATGGTCACATTTCCACAGGGACAGACAGAATGGGAGAGTTTGCAAAGAGGTTCTCCTAGGGTGGTGGCATGGCTGGACCTCCTGTGCATGGCAGGCTTAAACAGATCTGCCCGTGCTGAGCGCAGAGGTTTGTGGTGTGAGTTTTAGAGCGTCCTCACTCAGAAAAGAAAAGCTCCCTTTGCTTACAAAGACCTTGCTACAAGGAAGCATCATTTCTGGGACCTAAACAACCCTCAGGGGTGCACAGGGACTGTCACTTGAACCCAGTCTGGCTGAACTGGGGGACATGAAGTTCTAAAGAGCCAAAGTATTCACAAACGCTCCATCACGTAAGAGGAGGGAATCATGGCAGGAGAGAGAACATGTGAGTATCAAGTTTCCTCTGGAGACTGACCATGCACACACGCTCCAGCAGACCCACAGCCTCCGTTCAGAGGGGACTCTGAGGATGCAGAGATGCTGCAGCACCAGGTCAATTTGTTTCCAGTCCGGTGACTTCCGCAGCAGAAGGCGTTCTCAACCTATGAAGCTGGGGCCTGAGAACTTTGGCCACTGCAGCCCAGAGTGGGAGTACAGTGCAGGTTCCTATGCTTCAAACACAAAAGCAGCTCCTGCAAGCTCTTGTGTTCAGGGCAACCATGCAGAAGAGCATGTTTTTGATCCAGTCCAGGCCTTGGTCCTGTGATGAGCTCAGAGAACCAGTATGTGTTGGTGCTCTGGACAAGCCCAGGCAGAGGCACAAATGCTAACGAAGCGGGAGGTCCTGCAGCTTCATCTCCCCAACCAACACAGTGCTTCCTGCCAGCAGGGGGCCTAGGGTCTACACACCCACTTGCAAATGGCCGGGAGGCCCCTGAAGGTGCTGAGTTCCTGCAGCTGTAAAAGGTGACCTTGGAAGGAGAACACAGGGAAGGGATCACCCAGGCAGGGCACTCTAGGTCATTTGTAAATTACCTATAACAAAGATCTCAACGACAGAGAGTTTGTTAGCAATCACAGAACAAAAACAACATGCTGTGAGAGCTGAGGGTCAGCCCTTGGTGGGGAAACTGAGCCCTGCCACAGCCTTCAAGTTAGTTCCTGCTAGACTTGGATAGCACCGGTAGTGGCCAGATAGTGGCCAGCGTGTGTGACTCAGGTGAGACCCAGCTCCTCTTAGCATAGGTATCTTCCCAAAAGCTTGCTGCCTAACTCTAAACAGGTGAGGTTCAGTGGTAGCGTGCTCAGCTTACACGAGGTCCAGCCACCCCACCCTACCCTGGATCCGAGACTCCAAAGCACCTCAAGACTGAAGTATAAAATTTTATTTGCTCAATCAATAGTTTTAAAGAAATTCTATTTTAGGGCAGGAGGGCCCTTAAAAACAAAGCTAATGTCTACTCAATACTTCTCAAGTGTTAAGACTCAGCTAGAACCCTGAGGTACCAGCCACTTCACGGACTCTTCCCTTTGGCAGACCCACCGAAATGAGAAAGACCCCACAGCCTCCTCATAGATAAGCTGGTGAAGAAACCCTGGCTCTGGGCCCCAAGGCCCATACTCAACCACTCCTTTGTACCTGCTTGGCCTGTCATTTTACAGATGACACGGCACTGCCCCAGTGCACTGGTGTAGTCTTGGGATCACAAGAAGAATCTTCTTGTAGCCCCTGCTCAGGATCTCCCTGCCTGAGCATACATAGAGGAATGTATGAAAGGCTCAGCTTCCTGCAGTCAACACAGGCACCCCCTGAACTTCTGCAGGGCTGGCTGCTAGGCAGTCAGTGACACCCACCAGGGCTGCTTATCACTCCTACTGCACCGCACCACTCCCAAGCTGCTTTCTGGAAACCACTTCTGAATTGAGTGCCAGAGACCGCTTTGCAAGTCTGTAGGCTGATGTACAGCCAGTGTCAGTCCTGCAGAGATGCAGGAAAGCCCCAGGGAAGTCCCAAGCCACGTTGTTTCTAAGCAATGGTAATAGTGGTGCCTCTGAGACACCCCTGTGACTCAGCAGACCAGCACTGAACCCAGGGTCCAGACACGGGGGTGGGGGGGCGGGGGGTGGCTAAACCAGTTCCCTGCAGTGTGTGCCTGCGGCTGGCCAGTCACTTCCCCTGATGCTGCCTTCCTTTCTACAGTTGTCAAATGGTCCCACCACCTGTCTCTTCTCCCAGGAAGAGGAGAAATCAATCAAGCACCTATCTGAAGGTCCAGCTTCTAGCACAGGGTCTGCACATAAGAGAAAATGACCACCAGTTACCATCTCTCTCACCTAGAACAATGCTGTGCATCTCCAACACCTTAGATGAGAAAGCCAACAAAACCTAAAGCAACAAAAGAAGCTTGTACCTATGGAATACTTGGGAAGCTAGGGAGGACTGCATGCATTTGTTATGATGGGCAGTCAGAGCCAAGCACGTCCACAGGGCTGAGGAGGTGGCTCAGTGGGTAGGAACATTCGCTGCTCAAGCATGAAGGCCGTAGTTTGGACCTCCAGCACCCATGTCAAAGGCTAAGTCTGGCCACAGGCACAAGCCTATGACCCAGTGCTTGGGGTTGGAGGAATAGAGACAGAAGGATCTCTGGGGCTTGCTGGCTATCAGCCTTGTCGGAACACCATCAGCAAGCCCAACACTTGGGAAGCGAAGGCAGAAGGACCAGGTGCGTTTGAGGTTAGTCTCAGCTGTATAATAAATCTGAGACCAGTCTGGGCTCCATAGTCCCCATCTCGACAACAGAGAGAAACCGTTAGCAAGCAACTGTGTCCAACCCACCACTAGCACTACTGCACAGTCACCATGAGGAAGGGCCTCTCCACAGGGAACAGACCAGCTCTTTGAAGCTTGAGGCAGGAGGACTGCTGTGAGTTTGAGCTCTGCAGGTTCAAGGCCAGTCTAGGATATGCAGCAAACCCCTGTCTCAAAAACAAAACAAGGAGGGAGGAGGAAGGGAGGACAGGGGTGGAATGCTGGGGTTGAGTGAGGGTAGGGGTGAAGGTAATTTCTCCCTGGTTCTGGGCTATATCTATACAGGACAGCTTCTTCTCAAGTTCCCTGTCCCACTTCATCCATAATCTGATAGCAGTCACCTCTCAAGCAGAGGAGCACCTGGAAACAGGTAAGTCTGTCTTCGTCATGTCACAAAACTAAGTAAGAGACAGGTGTCCAGAACCCCGTGAGACCCAGGTAAGTAGTGCGCATGCCTGTGGGCTTTTCCTTCTGCCCCACTCTGTTGTATGAATGTACATCTTAACTCCAATAACTGATCTCCAATAACAGCCCGTAGCTTGGAGTGCTCTACAAAACAGTAAGTACCTTTCCTCCACTGTGAAGATGAAGTCACATGTGTGGAATGCTTTTGGCAGAGCCTGGTACCAGCACGTGGTAAGTGCCTAATGACTGTTAGCTGCTACTATTATTTTTACTTACTAAAAGGAGGGGCTGAGAGACACCAATTCCAAGGTCCCCACACAATCATCCATCTATCTGTTCACAACCAGCTACTTGAAGGAGGACAGGCACATGGGACTATCCATAACCAGCAAATAAATACCACCATTGTCTCCAGCCAGGAGTCTTGTTTGCTCCAGGTCAGTGCAGTGGTCTGGAGGCAGCAGTTCATGAGGCTTCAGCTGTCCTGCCTTCTCCCTGCACACCCACTCCCAGAGCATGCAGCATCCCCCGCTCTGCTTTACCCCATCGCATCTGTTTATGTTTTAGGGGATATTATGGCACACACAGGACAACGTGTGGGAGCCAGGTCTCTCCTTCCATCATATGAGAGCAGGGATTGAACTCATGATGTCAGACTTGAAGGCAAGTCTTTTGGCTGGTGAGCCATCTTGCTGTGTGCCCAAGAGCCACACCTGCCAGATCATACCAATGATGAACAATTATAAAAGCTATAAAGTGGAGGCTAGAGAAATGGCTCAGTGGTTAAGAGCACTTACTACTCTTACAGGGAACCTAGCTTCAGTTCCCAGCACCCACATGGCGGCTCACAACCAGTTCCAGATTAGACATCCTCTTCTGATCTCCATAGGCTCATGTATGCATATGGTGTACATACATGTGTTCAGGTACACACACATACTATTTTTTAATCTATAAAGTAAACTACTGAAACAGGCGCTAGTTCTTGGCCAGCAGGTCTCATTTCCATACTTTCAAAGCAGGTTTGACATGAAACTTAATTTGTAGTGAAATGACTGGTTCCGGCAGGCAGGGCCAATTGGTGTAGTGGGCTAGCTAGCTTCAGGGGCAGGGATGTATTTAGTAGGCAGCATGAAGGACTCTGGATCATGTACCAGGCAAAAAGGAAAGACGTAAAAAGAGGAATTGCCACCACAGACCCAGGATCTCTAGGCTACGCAGGCCAGCCTCCCACTGCATCTCAGCTGACACAACACACCCAGGCCCCATGACAGAAACAAAAGAGGGGACAATCCATCCTCCCCAGCCCCTCAGGACAGCAGGTACCTCCAGCCACCCATGAGTAGAGCCAGGAAATGCTAAAGAATGTTCCAAGAGCCACTGAAAAGCTTAGCAAGCATCAAGTAGGACGCCTACAAGGGGCTTGCTATGGTTACTGCCCTGGCCGGGCTGGCAGCCCCACTGCTGGGTACATGCCAGCACAGTGACTGCTCTATGAAGGGTGAGCACTGGTCAAGAGTTCTTTGCTCCACTGCAAAGCAAGCAGTGACTAAAATGGGGACTTGGAGTGCATGCTGACAAGTCAGTCTGTAGAGCTACGTGGGGCTCTGCCTCGCCCTGGCCTAGCACTCTGAGAGTCTGCTCTTCCTTTCACAGTGTGGGACTTGAATCCAGGGTCTTACTTTTGTTTTTTAAAAGACTGCTTTAGTTTTCCCTATGTATACGAGCGCTCTGCATATGTTTGTATGTCTGCTCATCATGTGTATGCTGTATCAGATCCTCTGGAACTGGAGTTCCAGGCATGAGCCATCATAAGTGCTGAAAACTGAACCTGGGTCCACTGCAAAAGCAACCAGAGCTCTTAACTCCGAATCACCTCTCCAGCCCTGAGCCTAGGGTCCTGTGTGTGCAAGTATATACTCCAGTGCTGAGCTACACTCAGGTTCTTCTCCCTTTGCTGGGTCATGATGAAGTCTCACTATGTTGCCCAGACTAGTCTCCTAGGTTCAACAGACCCTCCTTCTCAGTCTCCCAATGACCAGGGATACAGACCTACCACCACATGAGGCTTGGGAATTTGTGGAGTGTTTTTGTCTTTGTTTTTAAGGTTCTCTGAAGCAGGGTGTCACTCTGCAGTCCAGGCTGGCCTAGGAACTCTCTATCCTCTTGCCTCCACCTCCCCAGCAGCTTGGAAATCTGGTTGTAGCATTAACTTTCAGAAATAAACACACTGACCGATGTACATGTTAACACAGAACCCCGGGGATCCACTGGATGCCCCTCGTCAGGGAAGTCCTACCAGCTCACCAAGAAACAACCTGGATAGCAAGCAATCAAAAGCCAGGGGAAGTGTATCTAAAGTTAGTCAGGGCTGGGTTGTGGCTCAGTGGGACAGCACTTGCCTAGCATGTGGAAGGCTCTAGTTTGATCCCCAGTAAGGATTAAAGACAACGAAAGCCAACACCTAAACTCATTCTGTGATGACACTGACTAAGTTTACGCATTCTTTTTCATCTTCCGCTCTGATCTGAGCTGGAGATGAACTGATGCCTTGTGCATGCTAGGCAAGTGCTTGTACCACTTAGCCACACCCCAGCTGTCATTCTTTGGGTAAGTATGGCCTGGGTACCTACTGTGTGCTAAGCTGACTAGCAGCCACCCAGTGGTGGACAGGCACCCCCTCCCAGGAGCTGGGAAACTGGTTAACAGTAAACAGATCCTCAGACAGGAACCTGGGCTCTGGGTTCTGAATGAGTTCAGCAGCCCCACCGCGGCACTCAAGTGTCTGTGTGCTGCCTTTCCTCAGAGTTTACTGCCTGCCAGGGAAGAGAAAGCACTAGGCATTCTGAGGGGGTCAGCTTGGTGGAGGAAGCTGTGAGGCCATCCAGGAAGTGGGTTTTCACACTGCTGGTGGAGGGACCTCAGAGGAGCCTTGAGGGCAGGAGGAGCTGAACACAAGGCAGCTTCCCCACTACTTCTTATTTAATGTTTTCTTTTGTTTTCCATTGCTGGGATCAAACCCAAAATCTTGTGCCAGCTAGACCAGACACTTTGCCCTCTGCCACTGAGCTACATCCCCAACCACCTGCAATTGTTCCCTTAAGGATAAAGAGACCTGCTGTCTTAGACAGCAGTCAGGAAGACACTAATTTCAGAGTCCCAATCCTTCCAGCACTGATGGAGAAAGTGAGATCCCCGAGAAGGGAAAGAACCACCTGAGGACACATGATCTCAAACAAACGACCAAACAAATGACAGGCCCAGCAGATGACAGATCTCTTCTAATTCACAGGCTGTGGGCTGTGCTTATTTACTCATAACACAGCCTTTGGGGTGTGGTGGGTGACCGTCAGAGGAACACCTGTCCCAGCAGCAAGGCAGGGGGTGGAGGTCACGTGGGTGTGGCAGGCACTGTGGCCAGGCCTCTCCTTTTTCCACTGTGTCATCTTACTATGGCAACAAGCAACACACTGGCTGGACTGAGGTAAGATCCAGCCTGCACTAAGAGTAAGCTGCAATCTGGGCTAATTTGGGAAATGATTTTTCTGCAAGCTCATATGTGAGTCATCTTTGCGAGCCTATCGTCTCCTGGCTACAAGGAATCCCATTCAAACCACCCCTGCCAACAGCTGCACAGGAGATCAGGAAACATTAGGGTTTGCTGTGGCTGGCTTAAAAACACGCTATCTCTTATCTTTCTATAGGCTGCTAATGTTATTAGCAATACAAAAATCATAAGCAGTTGTAAGGCCAAGTTGGGCCTACATTAACTAACTCGGTAGTTTGGGGCATTTTCTCCCCTCTAAGATCAGAAGAGAAATGTAGAAACATAAACTAAAACTGGGGCAGACAGACACTGCCGTGTGTCCCTGTCCCTCACAACTCCGGGAGTCTGCAGTGTCTTTGTACACACAGAAGGAGGTCAGTTCCCCATTTCACTTCCCTAGACTGTGATCTTGGGCTGTAACCAAAATCCCCCAGGCCTCTGCTACCCACAGGTGCAACACGGGGATAACTACCCTCGCCCTCTGGCTGTGTCAAAGTGTAAGTGAAAGGGAGGAGTTCACAGACAGTCTGATTTGCTATTACCACTGGCCTATCCCCTCTGCAATGCCATGTTCCAGAGGGCTCCAAGTCGTCCCACATCACAGGTGGCTACCAATGAGGCATACAAAGTGTTGAATCAGCAGGTCAATGAAGGAACATGGAGCTTCAACATTTGTGTCATTGACTGAAAGTGCTGTGACCACAAAGATCCCAACTTGGGGGAAAGGGAAGTGCATGCTGAGTGGTTAGAAGGCCCGGCATCCAGTGACTGCCCGGCATCCAGTGACTGCCCACCTAAAGGCCTCAGGCCACAGAAAATGCACAGACCTGACTCTCAGTATCTCTTCTGAGAAGACACATAGTAAGTTCCACTGCGACAAAACTGCCTGTGAACATTTGAAAAGCACAGTACATGGACTTTGAGACCCATGTTTATTCTGCCAATGCACCGGTGTGTTGGGGGAGCTTGTGGCAGTTCCACCATCCCAATAAACATTCCCGCAGGTGGCAGCACTGGCCAGATAGTTTAATAAATGAAGTTTGTCGGCAGACTATGGTTAGCAGGTCACAGGGGGGAAGGGATTACAACACCGCAGGTCCGCAGGGTCCATTTCTATTCCAAGGACCTAGGGCCTAGGAACTAGGTGGTCGTCAACTCTGAAGGAGCCAGGGCAGAGTGGGACAGGGAGGAGTAGGGCTGCCTGAAGGCCTACTTACTCCTCTAGCACAGAGACCTGGTAGGCCATTTCCCACCACTCAGCTTCTCCACCCAGTTGAAATCGGCAAGGTCCTTGAAATCTCCATTGTTGTAGTAGGAGTTTACAGTCTCTACTATCACCGAGTCAAATTTTGTAGACTCCCAGGCTGACACACTGGACACAGGCTAATGCCATCCTTGTGGTGGGTACCAGTCCTCAGAGCTACATAGGTAATGGAGCACCTAGCAGAGCAGGTGCTCCATCAGTGCTGGATGAAGGAATGGAAGAGCCAATCAATGAAGGAATGGGGCAAGAGTCAAAGTCCAGAACACAAGCAAACAGACGTGAATCATCTCTGCGAGTAAGGAATGAAAATGTCAACAGTCCAAGTGGGCAAGGGGGCTCAGTGACATGGCAGGGGAAGGGGCAGAGGCATCAGGGAGACACCTACCACCTAGCTCCCACATATGGGTACCACAGATTTTTGAGCAATTTCCTGGTTTTTAAAGCACTGACCAACAGCTCTTTTCCTTCCTTTGACCAGTGGGCTAAAGCAGCTGACTACTGCCAGTATGGCATTAAGTTCCAGACATTTGAGGGCATCAACTCACTCATGTCTTTGCAGGAAGGGACATGGGCAAGCAAAATCACCACACTTGCTTGCCCAACTAGAACCACATTAACATACACCCCAAAGTGCCTCTGCCCAACCCCAAATCTCATCTTGCAAACTCAAAGCAGCGATACCCATCTCCCAGTAGTCTCCTAAAGAAGAACTGCCCAGCACCTGATCACAGCATACCCAGGAGGGGCACGCCTTACCCAGCCTTCCTCTTGTTCCTCCTAACTGACAGCCCAGCAAGATCCCACCAACTCAGACTGTCCTGATCCGACTTGGGCACTTGGAGAAGAACACCAAGGCTGCCTTCCTATGCCCCATAAAGTGCTGTGACCGCTCATGATCAGTGCAGGCAGGGGCTGCCAGATGACTGACAGACCCAGAGGTGAGTGAAAGCCTGCTGGCTGCAAACAGGGAGGGCAAACTGACCAGAAAGACAGGGGTAGGGGTGTAAGATTTCTGCTCACTCAAAAACCCCTAAACTCCACCCTACTCCCCTACACAAACCCTGAGAAGCAAAAACAGCAGTACTGTTTTCAGAGATGAGACCACAAGCATATTTCAAAAACACTTCTTTTGCTTTGAAGCACAGACAACAGCAACAAATATTTACAGGGTGTGGGTTTCATAATTCCTGGAGAGCGGACCTGGCTGAAAAAAGGTCTCTCCTTCCAGCTGCACCATGTTAACAGCAGGCCCACCCAGCAAAGCCCACCAGAAACCAAACAGGAAATCTGGAAGAACGCACACCGAGTTCACCTAGGATGGCCCACAGAAGCTCCAAGAGGGTGAACACTCATTCTGGTATACCCCAATCTTTCTGGACCACAGCAAAGGAGCTTTGCAAGAGCATTCACTTCTGTCATCTCATTTGTAATCCCCAGTATCCAGATGAGAGAGAGAGAGAGAGAGAGAGAAAACACCTAGTGAACATTGCCATCCAGGACCTCCCACAACTGGGTCCTGTTCAGAACATTCATGGATCTTGGCAGCCTAGGTACAGATCCCAGACAAGCTCCTTAGAAGTGGGCACTGCCACAGCCCCTAGCAGAAAGCAGTGCCCAGAGAAAGCCCCAGCATGATCTCTGTGGAAAGGGGCTGGGGTGGAGAATCGGGAGAAGGTCATGTTAGTCTCAACTGTGAAAGGAGCCTATGAGTTGACAGCTCATTTCATCGTGTTTACGCGTCCAAATTTTCCATAATGAACATACACTATTCTGATAAAGAAAACTCAGTTAATGCTGTTTATAATATGTTTTAGATGTATTTATTTTATATACATAAATGTGTTGCCCGCCTATATGCCTGTGCACTACACACATGCCTGGTGCCCACAGAGGTTAGAAGAGAGCACCAGGTCCCCTGAAACTGGAGTTACAGATGGTTATGAGCTGCCACGTGGGTGCAGGAAACTGAACCTGGGTGCTCAAGGGCAACAAGTGCTCTTAACTGCTGAGCCATCTCCCCAGCCCGTTAATGCTATTTTTAAATAAATTATCCAAGTTTCCCAATAGTGCCATTCAGATGAGACACTATAAGGAGCTCCTAAGCACTGCCGCACAGATGGACCAGAGATATTTCCAGAGCAGCACGTATGCAGGAAAGCGACTCATAGTCACTAGACAAGGCCCAAGGGCTAGAGGACAAGGAGAGAAACACCCCCACGACAGCACCTGAAAACAAAGTCCAGCCATGAGAATGGTACCCTGTTTCTAGTCAGGGGGCAGGTGGCAACACCCTTGCTAGGTGGGCTACAAAACTTCGCTGAGCCCTCCCTGTAAGTCCTCAAAATAGACACCACATTCTCGCGGGCAACCTTCAAGTATTTTTAATAGACAACACAAGCAAGGGAACATACACAGAGCGAAGACACACAGCAGATGTTCAATAAAAACGTTCTTCCTATGCGTAAACCCAGGGCTGCAAAAGTTACATTCACTGATGGCTGGTCCACTGCTAATATGCATCCCAGCCAAATATCTCCAAGTCCACCTGTGAAATTGCAACTTCCAAAAGCCAGTGCTGCCGAACACCTTTTCAGCTTCTTACACGTCCGCCTTCTTGAAAGAGTTTCCAGGCTAACTGGGTATTCCCACTGTGACAACCCCCAACACGGGGCCTGGACCACCGCCTACCTTACCTACCAGCCAAGAATCCGCCCTCCCCTATAAGGAGTCCCTGCTTGACGGCTAATTAAGCTCTGGGCCCCATATGCACAACAGTAATTGACTCTCGGGAGTGTCTAACTCCCTTCAGAATATGCAAGCCGGGGAAACTAGGAGGCGACTCCCCAAGATTTCCAGGAACACACAAAGAGATGAGGTTTGCATCAAGATCGCATCTACCCTCTCCCCCAACCCCAGTAGCTCCCCACTTGCTTTGCTTGCTGAGCAAGGCAGGATATCGGAGGACAATTTGGCTGCGCCCTGAATCATCGCTCCAACACACCCCAGCTTGCTTTCGTTTGAAGCCACCGTAGTGGACACTTGTGGTTATTAAACTCGAGGTTCATTAGGAGTGACACATTTTATAACTGGGATGCCGATCACCTCTGGAGCGCCCTGCCTTTCTGCATGTGGTCTGGGCCCGGCCTCCTCCGGGTCCCGGGCTCCAGCCATTGTGGGAGGTTCCAGGGAACAGGGCTACGGGGCCCTTCAGTCGCCCCCCTGGGATCCCGCTAGCATCGCTGGCCCCCAGCGCCGGACAGGCCCGGTTCAAAGATGGCCCTCGCGGCGTCACTGCCAGGATGGGGCCAGGGCCGGGGGATCCAGCGCACGAGGCCAGGAGGCGCGCCGCCCGCCCGCCCGTCCGCCTCACCTGCTTTCTCGATCTTGCCGGACATTTCCGGGCTGCGCCGGAGGCCGAGGCCGCTGCTCATCGGGCCCCGGCCGGGCCGCTGCGGGGCAACAGGCCGGCGCGTCCGCCGCTCTCCTGGGCCGCTGCTCGCCGCGCCTCACACTCGCGCCGGCATGGCGGGCTCCGCGCGGCCGCGGCCCGTGCGCTCGCCGACCGCGCTCCAGCCCGCACAGGGCCAGCCGCTCCGCCACTCCACCTCCCGCACAGCCGCCGCTCCGGGGCTGCGAGCCGCCGGCCGCAGCGCCGCGCCGCCGCCCGCCCGCCGGCCTGGGCCCCGCGGCCACGGCGCCACCTGCCGGAAGCCCGCCGCGCCGCCCGCGCCACAGCGCCCCCTGCTGGCCCGGAGCCGAGCTAAGCCTGGTAAGAGACGCAGCACCCCCTGCAGGCCTGGAGTCGTCGTCGTCGTCGTCCCCCCACAGACCAGCATGGACCCCGCCTTCTCGCAGGGAGAGATCAAGCCTATTGATTGACACCCTAAACTCAGGACTTTCGCATCCCCCCCTCATGGGAGATGCAGAACTCTCTGCTAACCCAGACTTTTCCATCTCAAGCCGTGGACTGACTCTCCATGTCTATCACCCAAGTTCAGCATCCTCTGCTGACACAAGGCTTCACACTAGGGCCTGGAATTGACCTTAGCTGACTCAACAGCTTCCTCACTGAAGACACAAAGGGGCCTGCACACAAAGGTCTGGGGGTAGCCTGAAGCCCCTCCCACTTGCCCAGACTCCTCCAGGGAATGATACCTCCCACTACACCCCTCCCCTCTTTAACCCACATGCTTGATCCAAGGCTTCCATTCACCCACGGTCCAAACTAATGCATGGGACACAACAACACACACACACACACACACACACACAGATTGAGACTCAGAGGCCACTGAAAGGCAGAACCTTTTGGCCAGGTGTGGGCCCTGATCCTCTAAGCCAAGGCAAGGCCCAAACCTGGAGAGACACAGCAAACCTGATTTACTTTGCTCAAGCAACACTCCATGGGAACATAAAGCTTAGGAAGCAATCTTTTCTAGTATGCTAGTGAGTTTATTTACAGTTCTTCTTCAAGGATTCAAAGAGCCTTCTAGAGTTACACACTATGTCATACCTTCCCAAGACAAACACAATAGATTCTTCCCTCCAAAGGAGCCCACAGCTGACTGGGACAGTCCAATCATATCATTAAGTACTAGGGCCCAATGCGTTTTAGCAACTTGAGAGCATGTTTGGATACAGGGAAATTTGCTCTGTTTTTAGCTAAGATGGGATTCCTATTAGCATCTTACACACACACACACACAGAGAGAGAGAGAAAGAGAGAGAGAGAGAGAGAGAGAGAGAAGAGAGAGAGCTAAGCTAGGGACCATCTGAGATAGCTCAACAAGTAAAGGCACCTGGCTGCCAAGCCTGGCCACCTGAGTCCAGTCAGACTCACATGGCAGAAGGAGAACTAATTTCTACAAATTGTCCTCTGATTTACAACCACACATATACACATTATGTAATTTTAAAACATTAAAAGGTAACTTGACCATCTTGCCCTCTAGATATGCCAGCTAGTGGTAGTGACAATTTTGAGGGGTGTGCAGGGAGAAGGAGAAGGTGACAGATACCACCAAAGAGCTCTGTTTCCATCTCCCCACCCTCTAAAAGGTCACTGACTCTGTGACTGGGAGTTGTCCACGGTCAGCAGCCAAATTTTCAGAGCATCAGTCTAAGCTCTCTAGGGGTCAAAGGCAAAGCCAAAGATTGACAAATTTATTTCCCTTTTCAAGTTGACAAATGGCTGCCTAGGGCCCGAATGGCTCTGCTCAGCTCCGCTGGAAGCTGCATCAGCAGCCGCAATTGGTACATAGCTCAGGGCCCACCTTCCCAGCCCTCCCAAAGTGCTTAGTCTTCTAGGCTTCTGAGCTCAGAAAGTCAATATTTCAAGGCCCAAATTCTGAAGCAAACTAGAAAATCAAACTGAGTGAATAAAGACACAGTCAAGTTTAAGTTTCCTGAGAACGAAATCAAATCCGCATGATAAATTACTACAGATCAGATGAGGAATTTGGGAAGAGTAAAGTATTGATGCCAGTCAGACTCATAGACCTTGCTTCCTAAGGGTCTGAGGTGTTCATAGCCATGGTAGAGCATACAGAGGGTTAAGACAAAGCTAATCAAGTGCTGAAGCCTCAATTTTCCTTGCTTTAGCTTGCTCTCATGTGTTACTCGTGCTGCCTAGAATGTTCTTGCTTGTAGTTTTTGTGAACTTGTTGCTGCTGCCTATTGTGCAGACCCCATTTCCTGGGGGGCAGAGGGTGCGAAGACATGGAGGCAACGGCACAGACTCTGGGAGATTCCAATACAGAAGCTCTTTATTGTAAACAGGATGTTTTTTTTTATGAGGTGAGGGAAATTAAGCTGCTATAGGAACGTTTCTGGTTGGTCCTTTTGAAACTAGTAGTCACTGCTGGCATGTTGTGATTGGCTAGGAGTGTGCATCATTAGTTACATTGCTTTTGGTCCACTGTCAGATTGTCTTGGCCAAGTTTGCTTACTCATTGTAAGTTTGCATGCACTTGTTTGTGTTTGCTCTATTGCCCTGCCTCATTTCACCCTTTTTTTTTTTTAAATTGGGTGACCTAGTGGGAGTCAGGCATTTTCATAACCCTACCTCAGGGACCCCCCCCCCAGCATTTTGGGCTGTGCCTGTCTTAGGTTGGCATGTTAGAGAGGCCCATACCCATCTTTGACTCTCAGTCCTTGAAGGGTTGGGTCCCTGGGAGGTCCCAAGAAGTCAGAAGCAAGGGGAGACTTTATGAGAATTAGGGCTTTAAATGGCCTCCTGTATTTGTGTTAGCTGAGCATGGACCACCTCCCATGGAGGTTTTGGTCCAGCACACTCCATAGCCATTGACACCTGGAGTGTTGCCTTGTTCACCCGCTGCTGTCAGAATCTTAGTTGTAGGAGACACTTAAGCAGAAATATTAGAGCCACTACTACCCCTCCCTAAGACACCATGCAATAAATTTAGAGGGGTCTAGCAGGGATTTTCTGTGATCCCATACTTGGTCAGAGAATGTAGTATATAGGTCCAATAGATGAACCCATGTTGAGTTAAGTTGTATAGGATTAACAAACTTTTGATTCCATGGTCCCAATAAGATATCTCTTAGTTGCTATCTGGCCAAGGACCTGTTAGAAATTTGATATGGAGTTAAGCAAAGGGACTGAAGTCAAGGATCACTGCCCCTTACCAAATTGTGAAAGGTTTGTATTTTTTCATCTAAGTCAATTTGTTGTTGTAAATTTATAATGGCCATATGAAAGTGAGCATTAATTAACTGTTGTGTCCTGAGTGCTGCAGCTCATTGTTCTATGGCTGTGTTTAAGGCATTGGCCATGGCTCCTGTTTGAATAAGACAGGCTGTAGCGACTGCTCTTCCAGCTACCGCAACCAAGATGGCTGTGGTGATTGTTGTAGTTATTCCAAAGTGTCTCTTTATTCTAGTGGGACTTAAAAGCTCTACCTTGTGATAATGCATAATGTTGGCGACAGGTACCCATAAGAATGTGGGAATATGTACCAGGACTGCACAAGAGGCTTCTTTAGGATTCCAGCAGGCACCAGCATGCAGAACCTTGCTGTGCAGTTTACATCTGCTGTACTAGCATTGGTTAGTAAAAGGAAGAAGAGGGGCTTGACACAGGCAGGCGTGCCTTTGAAAATAAAATTTGGTTTTGGTGATATTTGGACAGAGTCCTCAAATGATTTATTGCCCTTAAAGGTTCCATTATGGTAATTGCCACCTTGTAAGAATAGGAAGAATCTAAAGTCTATGCAAGCATGATTTCCACAGAGGGGCCAGCTGCCAAATACAGGCCTGTTGACCTGAGGATTTCTGTAGGAAACTTTGTTAGGGCTTATCAAATCATTAGCCCAGGGTACTCTCATCCAAATGAATAAATTCCTTTTTCACCTAACAACAAACAGCTGGATATAAGAAATACAATGGTCCCAGAATATGGGCAGTTCAATTTTTGTATGCATTAGCATAGTGAGGAGTCACCTGGGATGTTTTCCTGGTCTGTGGCTAGCCAGATATCTCGACTTGGTACCATATTGGTTTGGTTCTGTGAAAACACACAAACATAATCTTGCCCGCTTGTTAATGGGGGACAGGTGTTTGCCAGACCTTAGTTAGGGGATCCCTCCATCTCACTAGTGGGAGCAGAGCTTCCCTGGGGAGGAATGTCCAGTGTTTATAAGCAAGGCTAAGGTGCTCTTCATCAAAGGCCAACAAATTATTTTTTTGAAGAGGGCCTCCACCAAGGCTTGGTGAGGATCCTTTTTATTTTCAGAGCAGACCTCGGTCAGCTTTTCTTTTAGGGAGTGCTTTATTCTTTCCACAGTATCCTGACCTTGGGGATTATAGGGAATTCTGTTGAGTGTTTGATTTTCCAGTTCTGTAAGAAGTCCTTAAACGTTTGAGAGGCATACGCTAGACCATTGTCAGTTTTTAATTGCCCAGGGTACCCCCATAACCAATATGGCTGTCTTTAGTGCCTTGATAGCTTATGTGACCTTCTCCCCTGTTTGGGCCAAAGCATACACAAAAGAGGAATGGGTGTCAATAATTACACATATATATCTAAGTTTGCCAAAGGGGCATAATGAGTGACATCCATCTGCCAAAGTGCATTGGGAACCAATCCTCTGGGGTTTACGCCTGCCTCATTCAGAGGTCCCAGTGGGGCCAATGGGGCACATGTGGTACAAGTTCTAGTTAAATGTTTACAACTGGGCAAGGGTAAATCAGGGGGGAAGGGGCACCATTCATGATGGCCCCAGGAGGAGCCTGTGGGGAGGGGCAGCAAAGAAGAAAGGGACCAGCAGACATGGGGTGAGCGGCAACTGCATCTCAGCCCCCATGCTCAGCTCCAGGGTTGAGCTAGTGGAAGTAGCCATCTGAGGAGTACGTTCCAATCCCGAAAGGGAAAGGGGATTCAACTACAGTCGAATGGCAAAGCTTTTTTCCGTGAAATAAGAGACCAGTCACCACCCTAATGATTACGTAATTGGATTAGTTGAGAAGAGAGACTTGATGTGGGATTCCCCTCTATATGTTGTGAATATGTTTTATTGCCATTGGTTAATAAAGAAGCTGCTTTTGGCCAATGGCTTAACAGAGTAAAGTCAGGCGGAAAATCCAAACAGAGATATAGAGAGAGAGAGTAGGAGGAGTCAAGTAGATGCCATGTAGCTGCTGTAGGAGAAAGACGTCCATCCTGGAACCTTACTGGTAAACCACAAGCCTCGCGCTAAAATAATAGGAATGGGTTAATTTAAGATGTAAGAGCTAGCTAGAAATATGCCTAAACTATTTGCCAAACTGTATTGTAATTAATATAGTTTCTGTGTGGTTATTTGGGTCTAGGTGACCAGGAAACGAACGAGCAGCCTCTGCCTACAGAGACTAGGAGAAAAGTCCAACAGTCCACATTCTGAAGAGCAGCTGGGACTCCCTGTAAACCAAGAGAGCCTTCAGACGATCCCGAGGGTAGCCTCTGCCAAGAGTCATCAGTTGCTCTCAGTTCATGAGGGAGTCCTTGCAAGGACAAGGATGGAAGGGAAAGGGAAAGTAGTGTCCACAGACCAAGTGTGCTGCTTATAGTGAGGGACTTCTGAGGTTTGTTAGGTTGCAACCATATGCTCACACGGTGTCTCTGGGTGAAAGGACCTGTCGGAGGGTCCTTTATTGGTTCTCTCTCCTATGTGTTCATCTCTTATGTAGAGATACCAGGAAAAACCGAGTCACGATGGAGAGTTCCTAACTAGGAAGACAAATGGGAAAGAAAAGAAAATGTAGGGATAAGACAGAAAGCCCCAACTTACCAAGGGCTTAGAAAATGAAAATAGAGGTCAACGCACCAAAAACAGCAGAAGGAAACAAACTTAAGAAACCTGCAGAGAGTTGGGACTGGGACGGCAGCCAGGGAGGCAAGCAAGCAAGAAAAATGGCCAAAAGAGGGTAAGAAGGACTGAAAAAGAGAGCAAAAGGAAAAGGTCCATCAATGTCAGGTGCCAGTTGTAGTTTTTGCAGGTTTATTGCTGCTGCCTGTTGTATGGTCCCCATTTCCTGGGGATGGGAGGTAATGGCACAGACTCTGGGAGATTCCAGTACAGAAGCTCTTTATTGTAAACAGGTTGGGGGTTTTTATGGGGTTAGGGAAATTAAGCTGCTACAGGAATGTTTCTGGTTGGTCCTTTTGAAACTGGTGGTCATGCTGGCGTGTTGTGATTGGCTAGGAGCGTGTGTCATTAGTTACTGTGCTTTTGATCCACTGACAGGTTGTCTTGGCTAAGTTTGCTTACTCATTGTGAGTTTGCATGCGCTTGCTTGTGTTTGTGCTATCGCCCTGCCTCACTCGCCCTCCTTTTCACAGGCTCTCCAGCATCTTTTGAGTCTCAGTTTCGTTATTTGTTCCCAGACTCCTCCCACAAAGCCCCCAGCACCAGAGACACAGACAGGAGCTGGGTGTGGTGGTACACACCTTTAATCACAGCACTCAGTGGGCAGAAGCAGGAGGATCTCTATGAGTTCAAGGCTAGCCTAGTCTACATGGTGAGTTCCAGGCCAGCCAGGACTACACAGTAAGAAGAAAAAATTATTTAAAAAAAAAATAATTATTAAAAAGAAAAAAAGAAAGTAAAAGAAAAAATAGAGGAAGGAAGGAAGGAAGGAAGGAAGGAAGGAAGGAAGGAAGGAACGACACAGATCAAAATGCAGGTAACCAGTATATGAGCAACGGTTACATGTTCTGGTCTCAGGCCACCACTCTACACACTAGCAAATGCAAAATCATACACTATCTGTTACATATTCTGGTCTCAGGCCACCACTCTACACACTAGCAAATGCAAAATCATACACTATCTGTTACATATTCTGGTCTCAGGCCACCACTCTACACACTAGCAAATGCAAAATCATACACTATCTGTCCCATACCTGTTACTTGTCCTCTTGGAGGTCCTATAATTCCCAAGCCAGTATTACAGAAGTTCTTGCTACCCATTTCCAGTACCCATGTCTGGGGCTCACAACTGTCTATAACACCCTCTAATGCACACGCAAATGCGTACACTCAATAAATAAATACTGTCTTTTAAAGTTAATGTTGTATGTTTAAAAAAAATAAACAGATTTGAGGGGCTGGGGAAGATGGCTCAGTTGATAAAGTGCTGGTCACACAAGCATGAGGACCCAAGTTCAGAACCCCAGCACCCACACAAAAGCTGAGCACTGTGGTGCAAGTCTGTAATCCTAGTTCTGGGGGACATAGAGAAGCAGATCCTGGAGGTTCAGCCAACTGGCCTAGTCAATAAGTGAGATCCAGTTTCAATGAGAGGCCCTGTCTCAGAGGAAGGAGAGTGATAGGGAAAGACAACATGGACTTCAAGCCTCCACACATGCACATGAAGGCATGCCATGTGTACCCAAATGGGCACATGCATTTCCACAGATGATAATGTGCACACACAGAGAGTTGTGTTGAGCATACCTGCAGTCTGAGTATTAGTGAGGCTGAGGTGAGAGGATCATAAGTACAAGAACAGTCTGGGCTATACAGCAAGACTCCATCTCAAAACAACAAACAAATGAACAAGTAAATAAATAAGCAAATACTTGGGAATGAAGTTAACCAAAGAGGCAAAAAGGCTTGCTCACTAAAAACCACAAAAAGTTGTTCAGGTATGTTGGAGCAATATCAGTAGTCTCAGCACTTTGGAATAGAAGACAGGAGATTCCGGAGTTAGAGACCAATCTCAGTAACACACTGAGTTCAAGGACATCCTAGGCTAAAGGAGACGGGAGACCCTGTTCAAAATGAAAAGCAAAGGAAGAAATAAAAGTATCACCACTAAATGCTTCTGAAGGAAATTTGAGATATAAAAAATATGGGCTGGAGAGATGGCTCTGTGGTTAAGAGCACTGACTGCTCTTCTGGAAGGATCTGGGTTCAATTCCCAGCAACCACATGGTGGCTCACAGCTGTCTGTAACTCCAGTTCCAGGGGACCTGACATCCAGACATACATTCAGGCAAAACACCAATGCATAAAAAAAAAAAAGAAGAGGAAGGAAGGAAAGGGGGAGGGGAGGGAGGGAGGAAATATACCCAGAAGTTCAAGTGACTATTGAAGTCTATTCTGCGTTACTGTAGCAAAGCATCTGATACTGGGTACTTTATAGTGTAACAAAGTTTATCTGTATTATTTATTTGTTTAGTTTGCTCATTTGTTTATGTAGTACTGGGCATCAAACTCAGAATCTCATAATACATGATAGGTAAATACTCTGCTACTGAGTTACATCCCGAACCTAGAAGGATTATTTTGGCTCCTGATCCAACTTCAGGAAGCCCTGCTGGGCAAAGGTCTTGGGTTGAACATGGCAGATGGTGTCAAACAGCAGAAGTTGTAACAGGTGGGCAGCCTTGCTCTGTTCAGCCTAGGTTTGTAGGATATAATCCAGCTCTGACTCACCACTGAAAGAAAAGTGGGCATTAGCCTCTTCCACCTCCCCATTGATACTCCCTAAACCCAATTACCAGCCAGTAGCCCCTACCTCTTAAAAGTGTACCTTGTCTCAAAACTGCTACACTGAAGACCAAACTGTCAACGCATGAAACTGGGGAACAAACTGTAGCTGACCCCACATAGCCAAAGCAATCCTGAAAAGGAGAGTTCAAAGGCTTCCTCAAAACAGCAAGGCACTGGGTTGGAGGTGGTGGGCCTAGCTCCGTGGCAGAGTGCTGCCTGGCGCGTTATTTTCAGCTCCACTGCCGTGATGGGCTATTCTGACAACAAACAAAGAAAAAGATGGTCCATCATCCACTGGAAGTCGAGACGGCAAGAACTCACGCAGCTGGTCACATAATGTCCACAGTCAAGAGTAGAGAGAGGTCGAGTGGTGGTGGCGCACACCTTTAATCCCAGCACTCAGGAGGCAGAGGCCGGCGGATCTCCGTGAGTTCGAGGCCAGCCTGGTCTACAGAGTGAGTTTCAGAATAGCCAGGACTGTTACACAGACAAACCCTGTCTCAAAAAACAAAAACAAAATCTAGCAAAAAGAGTAGAGAGAGGAAAGGATGCAGGCACAGCTATTATTCAGCACACGTCTCCACTCTTGTCCAGTCAGGACCCAGAGAATACTACCCAGAGCGGGCTGAGTTTCCCCATATCAATCAACAGAGTCTATACAGTGTGCTCCAGGCACATCCGAAGGCCAGCTTGACCTAGACAACCCCTTTTTGAGACCCTTCATAGATGATTCCTGGTTGTGTGAAGCTGGCAGTTAAAACTAACCGTAACACCTGGCATAATGAGGTCCTGGGTTTAATTCCCACCACAGATGAGGCAGAAGTGGAGGGGAGGAGAATAAGGGAATAAAGGCATATAGAGCCATGGAATAGGATGGAAGGCACAATAAGCAAACCCTCACATACTATGTAAAATATTTTTGACAAGGGTACCAAGAGTACCAAGGCAATTCAACGTATTAAAGACGTTCTGCAAAACAGATGATCCTGTGGAAACTGGATAGCCACATACAGAAGCATGAAGTTGGACCCTTATCTGACACCATATACAAATACTAACTCAGAACGAATCCATGTAAGGCATAGAATTCTCAGAAGAAAACACAGGGCATGTACTTTATGCCATTGGATTCGGCAATTGTTTCTTTAATGTGATACCAAAAGACGCAGGTAACAAGAGACAAATTGTACATCATGAGAGGCAGTTAAAGCTGTATGTATGGAGGGACACTGTTAGGGGGGTTTTAGTTTGCTTCCTGTTGCTGTGATAAAGACCATGGCCTGTGGCAGGTTTTCTTGGACTGCCAGCCCCCAAATCACGACATGGAGACTTCTTACTAATTACGAAAGCTCGGCATATAGCTTAGGCTTGTTTCTAAGTAACTCTTATAACTTAAATTAACCCATCTTTTAAAATCTACGTTCTTTTACGTGGCTTGGTTGCCTTTAATCTGAACTGCCCATCCTGCTTCCTTGAAGTCTGGCTGACAACTCTGCCGTTCTTCTTCCCTGAGACCTCTCTGTCCCCAGAAGTCCCGCCTAAGTTCTTCCTGCCTAGCTATTCAGTTATTCAGCACTTTATGAAACCAATCACAGTGACACACCTTCACACAGCGTAAAGGGATATTTGGCAACAATGGCTAAAAGCAACTTGGTTTATTGACTTATATATTTCCACATCACAGTCCGTCATTGAAGCCAGGCAGGACTGGAGGCTGAAGCAGAGACCATGGAGGGGTGCTTCTTATAGGCACTTCCCCACAGCTTGCTCAGCCTGCTTTCTTATACAACCCAGGACCACCTTCCTCAAGGTGGCACTACCCACAGTGGGCGGGACCCTCTTACATCAATCATCAGTTATGAAAATGCTCCACAGACTTGCTCCCAGGCCAATCTGAGGGAGGCAGTTTCTCAGCAGAGGTTCCCTCTTCCCACATGGCTCTAGTTGACAGATGAACCAGCAGAGGCTGGAGAGAGGGCTCAGTGGGCGAAGTGTTTGGTGTGCAAGCACAGGAGCCTGAGTGTGGATCTCTGGTAGCTATGTAAAAAGCCAGACGTGGGAATGTGTGTCTGTAGCTCCACACTGGGGACATGGAGACAGGAGGGTCCTTAGAGCTGTTGCTGTCAGACTAGCTGAACTCATGAGCTCCAGGTTCAGCGAGAGACCCTGTCTCAAAAATGAAAGTGCCTGGGGCCAGAGAGATGGCTCAGTGGTTAAGAGTACTTACTTCTTTTGCTGTAGACTTGGGTTTGGTTCCTAGCACCCCTGCATCATGGCTCACAACTGTTTGTTGCTCCAGTTCCAGAGGATCCAACACACTCACCTGACCTCCAAAGGCTCCGGCGTGCACACGGTACACATATGTACACTTCGGCATACAAATACATGCAAAATATAAATAAATAAATAAACATTTGAAAATAGGGCGGAAGCCAGTTGAGGAAGATAGCTTTCAACAGCCTTCGGCCTTCACACATGTGCCTGCATTACATGCAAATACACACATGCATCTCGCCACACACAGAGATACTATTAGCATGAACAGGATGGGAGAGAGAGGTCAAATGTTTTATATGGCAAAGAATTATCTTGAAGATGTAGTACTGAAACTCTCCTACCACCACATCAGAAGAACAAATACCCACCCCCCCAAAAAAAAACTGGACAAAGGGGCCTGGAAATATAGCATAGTGGTCAGCTATATGTTTAGGTAAAGCTTTGGGTTCAGTCCACCAAAAAGTAAATTAAATAAATTAGATCGATAAGCGAATAACTGCGCTGGGCGAAGGACTTAGATAAACATCTCTGAGAAAAGGTCTACAAATAACCAAAAGGCACACAGTAAGTTGGACAATATGGTGAATCCTTAGGGGACAATGAGTCAAAGTACAGGCAGATCCCACTGCATCTTCATTAGAATGTAGCTGTTAGCAGACTCCTCAGCAAACAAAGAATGGGGAGTAAACAGAATCCTAGGGCCCAGTTGCTGTGGGCAACAGCAGTATGAAGGGTCCTCCAAAAACTTAAAAGTAGCCAGCTGTGGTATTCCTATAACCCCAACACCCAGGAACGAAGGAAAGGGGATTGCTGTAAGTTCAATACCAGCTCATTCTACTCAGTGAGTGTCAGGCCAGGCAAGGCCTATCTCAACCAAACAGCAAACAGGGATGAGCTGATTCTGCAGGAAAAGACATTTGTCAACCAAACCTAGCCATTCAAGCCTGGTGCTCCAAGCCCATGATGGAAGGAGAGAGGCTTTTGGAAGTTGTCCCATGACTCTTACATATACACAATTAGAATAATAAATTAAATTTAAATTAAATATAAATGAGTAAAACAGAACTACCAAATGACCCAGCCGTCTCCTGGATATTTACTCCAAAACACAGAAAGCAGAGCCTCGCGGAAGTGTTGAGAGCAGTGCTGTTCACAATAGCTAGGAGGCGGAAGCCGGCCAACACTCCAGGGCAGATGGGCGGTCAGGAAAACACATGTATACAATTAAATACCCAGCCTTAGGAAACTGACACATTGTGACATGGGTAAACCCTGTCCTTGGTCAAGGACATTATACAAAAGAAATGCTGGTCACAAATTGACAAGTGAGGTAGGATCCCACTTTCATGAGTTACTTGGAGAGCTCAGAATGAGAGTCTGAAACAGTGTCAGGGGAAGAATCTTTCAGAGGGTCAGAACTCTGGAGATGGACGTGACCTTTGCACGGCAAAGTGTAGGAAATACCGATGAATTGTCGGCTTTAAAATGGCTAAGGGGGTCCTCTTTAAGCGGTGCCACAACTGAAACCTGCCAGTGTGACAGCCTGGGGGGCTGTCCTCAGATGAGCTAGTACAGCGTAGGTGGCCCGAGGAGCAGAGGGAACTTTAACAGTTAATGAACTGTGTGGTGGCCGCAAGCCACACGGAGAACTTGTCTCTTCTGCCCCCTAGCGAGCAGTTAGAATTCTAAACTAACATTTACAAGTCTCCACCTCCTCTCTCTTCCTTCTTCCCCTCTCCACCTCCAGTGTTGTCCTTTCCTATGCTGACCTCAAACCCCTCAACCCCTCAAATTAAACAGCCCTCACTCACTGGGACTACAGGTGTGCCACCATGCTGGGCTACAGATTGTTGTTTTGTTTTAGGATTGTTTGTTTGTTTTGGATTTTTGAAGTAGGGATTTTCTGTGCAGCCCTGGCTGTCCTAGAACTTGCTCTGTAGACCAGGCTAGCCTCAGACTCAAGAGATCTGCCTCTGTCTCTTTGAGTGCTAGGATGAAAGGCGTGCACCACCACTGCCCGGCTTGGGCTACTGATCTTTAAGTTGCTAAATCTCACGGAAAATATGTGCTCATCATTCATCAAGACATAAAATCATACAGGTATATAAATCAAAAAGTAGAAACTCCCACTTGAGCATCCTTCCAGATTTTTCTCTATTAAAAATTCAAGCACACACTTCTGGCATTTTATATGAACGGCGTCAGTGGTCCATATCAGCTTTCCAACAGAAATCTGTTAAATGCTCATCAGATCCATTCCGTGGATTGACTGTGTGCTCCTCACTTCTCCTGGTGCTTGGGCGTAGTCTCTATCTTTTTGTTGTTGTTGTTGTTATTGTTTTGTTTTTGTTTTTTGTTTTTTGAGACAGGGTTTCTCTGTAGCTTTGGAGCCTGTCCTGGAACTCACTCTGTCGACCAGGTTGGCCTCGAACTCATGGAGATCCACCTGCCTCTGCTTCCTGAGTGCTGGGATTAAAGGCGTGCGCCACCACCACCTGGCACCAAATTCTGAATAACAACAGAATGTGGGTAAAATTATAAGTGCCCCTTCCTTGCTTGGCCCACTGTCTAATAGACTCCTCTTTTCTTTCTGCTTCTACAATGTGATGCAGGGAGAAGGAGATGGGCATCCTGAGTGACTTCCTGGACCAGAGCATGGCCTCTCCCAGGGGCCTGTCCAACACAGGTCTGTGAGGCAGCAGCTGCATTTTGTCTAGTGCAGTCTTAGCTTGTACTTTTCACCAAATGTATCTATGGGACATCTTTCATACCAATGCATATGCGAGCTTTAAATCACTTGTTGATGAATGCTTATACCGTGTGAAGCATGATTAACAAAAACTCAGCAAGAGAAATTGGGGTTCAACCTGAAGATCCAAAAGACAAAACAGCCAGCCACTGGCTCTTACCTTGACCTCAGTATGATCCTGACTTCAGGAATCTCAGAATGAGACTGTGTCTGAGAGCTGTGTCATCCTGTTTTATAATCCTCTCTAGAGCTGGGATTAAAGACCTGCACCGTCCAGTTTCTATGGCAACTAGTGTGGCTACTGGGATTAAAGGTGTGGGTTACTATTACCTGGTCTGTAAGGCTGACCAGTGGGGCTGTTTTACTCTTAGATCTTCAGGCAAATTTCATTTATTAAAATGCAGTCGAAATGCCACTACACTCCCCCTTTTTGTCTAAAATAAAAAAGAAGACTATAACTAATATAAGAAAATTATATACAATAAGTACAAGGAAAATATACAATATATACAGGCAATAAATACCTCAACAATATCTAGTCCACTTGTATTTGATAAATTCAGAGAAAATAATTCATATCTATCCTATCTTCTTAGTCTAAAGTCTTATACCTAATTTACTTTCTATCATAACTTGCTTTCTGTGTCTGATAAACTATAACTATAGTGGCATTTCAAACGTATTTTAATAAATAAAGACTCCCTGAAGATCTGAGAGTAAAACAGTCCCACTGGTCAGCTGTACAGACCAGGTTATGGTAACACCCACCTTTAATCCCAGGAGCCATAATGACACACACCTTTAATCCCAGTAGCCACAGTAGTTGCCATAGAAACTGGGCGGTGCACGCCTTTAATCCCAGCCCTAGAGAGGATTATAAAACGGGAGGAAACAGCTCTCAACACACAGTCTCATTCTGAGATTCTGAGAGGCAAGATTGCCATTTCAGACGGAGGTAGAGGTAAGAGCTAGTGGCTGGCTTTTCGGATCTTCAGGTTGGACCCCAATTTCTGACCCTGAGCTTTTATTAATTGTGCTTTATATAACTATCTAATCTTCAACTCCCTCAGAGACCCAAGAAGGAAATAATATTAACTGAATAAGCAGGAAGTACAAGCAAGCGACTTTCAAATAATGTGAATAATAACAGAAACAGCTGACTGCTTGGACAGTCACCCAAAGTTCCTCTGCAACGCTGGGCATCCATCTTCGACCTACAGGCCTAGCATATCTGACAGACTTTTCCATGAAGCAGGATATTTTGTGTGCTGCTTGTCTAAATAGGACAGCAGTCAAGGTAGGGACATTTTCTTGCCCAGTGGCTTACTTTTGCCACAAAAAAAGTAAACTCCATGTGGAGTTTCTTCAATACCCATTATCTTCTCTGAGGTAGTTGGTGCTGCCAGGAACAGATATGTCTCACTGTCATAAAGAAAGAAGAACCTAGGTTATTAAAACATCTTAAATGACATAATCTGTAGCTCTCTGAAAGGTTTGAAGATGCCTGTCTAAAATATATATTTGTTTGACCTTGAAAATATACCTAATGTGATTACAAGTTCAATTATACTAGGTGATTAACCACTAACTTTTATTTTTTTATTATCCTAAACAGTTGGTAATAATAATTTTCAAGGACTAGAGATTTGCACTACATTGCTAAATGAGTTGTATAGGTACAATATCTTGAACAAGATTAGAAATGTATGTACAGTATGTTTTAACAAAATTAATGTCAAATTTGTATCAATATACAAAATTTGTATACAATATACAAAAGTCCAATCCAATGTAAAATATTTAAAACTAATAGTTGCTTTTACAAAGTAGATTCAATAATCTACCTTCTTATCTTATCATATCTATATCCTCCCTTTTTCTTTTCACAATAGATTCAATAATCTTCTGTTTTGTCTTATCAACCATGTCTAAATTTGTGTTGATATGAAGAGAACCCTGGAAGCCCAGTGCCAGGGGCTCCTTGTGGAGGGAGCACTGGTCCTCCACCAATCAGACCAGAAAACAGAAGAAAATCAGCGAGCTGAGCAGTGCAGAACAATCTGGAATGATACCACTTGGTTATGTTGTACATTTTGGGTGGAAAGAGAAGAGTGTTTCAGAGTTTTGAAAGAAAGAGCCAAGTTTGAGCCCTGAGTCCTCCCGGGGCTGAGGAGCCTGTGCAAGTCTCTCGGTTGGCCTAGAGTCAGCTCACTCTTCTGGGAAATGGCCATAATACGGGCTGTCCTTCATCGCTGTTACATCTGTGAAGCAGAGATGGTGGACAGGGGCAAGGGCAGGGGCGTGAAGCTCTCCTAAAGCCACTGAGAGCACAAGGCTTTCAGGGATGGACACACGATCTCTCAGGAGCAAGATGAGTGGGCTGGCCCCTAGGAGAGAAGGCTGTACCCGGCCTCTGCCCTCTGTCCTGCTTCTTTGTTTCTACAATTGTCCCTTCTGCATGAGGACATTGCCCTTGAAATCTCTCTGCCATGTTGTGACAGGGCTAGGGGCCCTCACTAGAGGCCAGTTTCCATGCCTCAAAGACTGAAACCACGGGAACCATGAGCAAAAATGAATGCCATTATTCCTCCTTCTCCTTTGTCTCCTCCTCTCCATGCTTCCAACCTCCTCCCCCTTCTCCTGTACGCAAGTCTCACTATGTAGCCCAGGCTGGCCTCAAACTCATGGCAAATCCTCATGCTGCAGCCTCTTAACTGCCGGGATTACAAGTGAATGTCACAATGCCCAGCATAAATTAAATTCTGGAAATGATAAAATTATGACCTGAGCACGGTGGAGGACATTTCTAACCACAGCACTAAGGGATGGAGGAAGAGAAGGATGTTCAAGGGCAATCTCAGCCTCATACTGAGTTCAAGGCCATCCTGGACTACACTCTACCTTGTCTGAAAAGGTAGAAAAGGAAAAGAAAGAAATGAATGCCTTTAATCCCAGCACTCAGGAAGCAGAGGCAGGTAGATCTCTGTGAATTTGAGGCTGGCTTGGTCTATAGAGTGAGTTCAGGACAGCCAGGGCTTCAGAGAAGCCTTGCATTGGAAAAATATAAGAGGAAGGAAAGAAGGAAGAAAGGGAGAGAGAGAGAGAGAGAGAGAGAGAGAGAGAGAGAGAGAGAGAGAGAGAGAAGGGATGGAGTAGAGAGGATGGGAAGAAGGATAACATTATAGAAATAGAAAACAAGGGGCTGGAGAGATGGCTCAGAGGTTAAGAGCACTGATTGCTTTTCCTGAGGTCCTGAGTTCGATTCCCAGCAACCAGATGGTGGCTCACAACCATCTGTAATGAGATCTGGTGCTGTCTTCTGGCCTACAGGCATGCATGCAGACAGAACGCTGTATACATAGTAAATAAATCTTTAAAAAAAAAAAGAAAACAAGCTGGGTGGCAGTGGCACACATCTTTAATCCCAGCACTTGATAGGCAGAGGCAGGAGGATTTCTGTGAGTTTGAGGCCAGCCTGATCTACAGAGCGAGTTCCAGGACAGCTAGGGCTACCTGTCTCAAAAAAACAAAATAAAACAAACAAACAAAAAGCAGAAAAGAAAAAACTAGAAAATGGATGGCAGGAATGAGTCAGCTTAAAAGCATTTGCCAGGTTTAGTGATGACTCCAACTGCCTGTGGCTCTGGTTCCTGCAGATCTAATGTCCTTGTCTGGCTTCCTAAGGCACCCACACTCATGTGCAAATGCCGCCTCCAAGTAATTACATTAATTTAAAAAAAAATGTTAAGGGGCTGGAGAGATGGCCTGCTCTTCCAAAGGTCCTGAATTCAATTCCCAGCAACCACATGGTGGCTCACAACCATCTGTAATGGGGTCTGGTGCCCTCTTCTGGCCTGCAGGCATACACACAGACAGAATATTGTATACATAATAAATAAATAAATATTTAAAAAAATGTGTCGGGGGCTGGAGAGATGGCTCAGTGGTTAAGAGCACCGACTGCTCTTCCAGAGGACCTGAGTTCAATTCCCAGCACCCACATGGCAGCTCACAACTGTCTGAAAATCCAGTTCCAGGGGATCTGACACCTTCACACCAATGCTCATAAAATAAAGATAAATAAATCATAAAAAATTTTAAAAAAGAAAAAAAAATTAAGTGTTTAGCAATTAAGAACGCCTGCTGCTCTTACGGAGGATTCATGTTTGATTCCCAGCACCCACACAGTGGCTCACAATCACCTAAAACTCTAGTTCCAACATATCTGATGCTTTCATCTGACCGCAACAAGTATACAGGTATGCACACACATGGTATACATACACACATGCAGGCAAAACAATCATGAAAATAAAATAAAATAAATATTTTTAAAATCTTAAAAAAAAGAAAAAGAAAATATTCACAGCTTGCAGTTAAAGACTGGGTGGGAGGGGGAAGTGGGTGGGATAATAGAAAGAATACAGGAAATGCGGTGCGATAGAATGGTCATCTTCTCTGCAATGGTGTGACTATCCTGGCTAAGAGATGCAGTTGGAGTCGCTGTGACATTAGTGGTGACCGGCTTGTAGAGCTTGCCCAAGGCATCCCCAGGGCAAACCTGAGCTACACACTGGTTCTGCACAGTTGTCACCATCAGCATCAGGAGTATCTCTGCAGTTTCGTCTTTACAGCTACGTATGAGCCCACAGTACCTTAAAATAAGATGCTTTTTGGGGCTGGAGAGATGGCTCAGTGGTTAAGAGCACTGCCTGCTCTTCTAAAGGTCCTGAGTTCAATTCCCAGCAACCACATGGTGGCTCACAACCATCTGTAATGAGATCTGGTGCCTTCTTCTGGCCTGAAGGCATGCTTGCAGGCAGAATACTGTATACACAATAAAGAAATCTTTAAAAGAAAGAAAGAAAGTACAGTGAAGGGTGACTTACAGGGCGTGGGTGACTCTGTGTCACCCAAAAGTCCCATATCGCTGAGGGATGACCTCATGAGAACCACATCACAGGACCCTGCCTTTGGTTTCCCTTCCCAAAAAAAAAAAAAAAAAAAAAAAGATGCTTTTAATGCCAGTAGTCCTGACACGTGACTGCTGAGGCAGGAGCACCTGGGTTGTGGGCTATCATGACTTAAACAGTGATACTTGATCTAAAAAAACAGGCAAACAACAACAAATGGGGAACAAAATCCCCAAAGACTGTAGAAAGTAAATGTCACACTCCCAGAGAGCAGCTACTGTTACGAATGTCTGCATCTTTATTTCTTTTCCTGTCTTTGTTTTTCCTTTTGGTTTTGAGCCAGAGTTTGGCTTAGATACTCCCAATCTGGGACTTGAACTCTGGCTTTTGCTGTCCCTGCTGAGATCACAGACACTTGTCCTATAGCAGTGAAACTCCTGGGGTGGAGAAAGATACAGTTTGAATGTTGTTAGGAGCTACAGTCTTGTCCTCCGGAAAGATCACATCCATATGGACTTGGCTCTGACTTCCACCTCTATCCCACTATCCCACACTTTACATTAAGAAAGGCACATCCGGGCTAGGACAAAGCTCACTGATAGAGCACTTGCCTGTGGCCCCAGGTTCAAGATAGGAAGGTGTCTATCAAAAGCTTGGGCAAATTTTATATCCTTTACAAACTAGGTAGTATAGACAAGGAAAGCAGCTGCCCTTTCTTTATTTACCTAATTAAAAAGCAAGTTGGTCAGCATAGCCCTTGGTAAGTCTGTCTCCTTCATGAATCCTTCCTATGTGTGTGGGTGTCTTGCCTGCATGGATGTCTGTGTATCATGTTCATGCAGTGCCCTTGGAGGCCAGAAGAGGATGCTATATAACCTGTGGCTAGAGTTACAGAAGGTTGTGAGCCGCCCTGTGGGTGCTGGGAACAGAACCCAGGTCCTCTGAAAAGCAGCCAGTGCTTTGAACCCCTGAGCTGTCTCCAGTCCCCCTTTCTCTTTCCTAGCAGTGAAAAGCAGGTGCTGTAGATTTAAAACGATCACTCATTCCTACTTTAGCTACAATCTTTCCTTCCACCTTCACCCAGGAGAAGCCTTTCAAGGATAGTTATAGCTTCCCTTTTGCTGCTCGTTGTAATAAACTCTGTGATCCTCACATTTTAGGGAGACAAAAGTTAATTCTCAAGTTCTAACCTAAATAGCTGGTCAAAGAGCTGCAAGGCAGTGTCAGAGGGAGGTAGGCTTGGGCAGGCACGGGGGCTCTTCTCTAAGCCAGGGCACTGGCTTTCTTCAGTTTCACTTGTGGGTAGGTTGGGCTTGGGCAATTCTTTTTCTTTCTTTCTTTCTTTCTTTCTTTCTTTCTTTCTTTCTTTCTTTCTTTCTTTCCTTCCTTCCTTCCTTCCTTCCTTCCTCCCTTCCTTTCTTTTCCCTCTTTCTCTCTCCTTCCTTTTTTCCTTTTTTTCTTTCTCTCTCTTTCTGTACTAGTCAGAGCTCTCTAGAGTAACAGAACTTATGGAATAAATCTCCCTCTATATATATAGAAAGGGGAGTTATTAGAATGACTTACAGGCTGTGGTCTAGCTAATCTATAATGGCTGCTTATGAATGGAAGGTTCAAGAATCCAGTAGTTGTTCAGTCCCTGAGGCTGGATGTCTCAGCTGATCTTCAGTATAAGATAGAATTCCGAAGAAGCAGGCTCCAATGCCAGTGAAGGAATGGACCTACTAGTAAGGGTGAGAGCAAGCAGGCAAAGATCAAAAGCTTCCTTCTTCCATGCCCTATATAGGTTTCCAGTAGAAGGTGTGGCCCGGATTAGAGGTGGGTCTTCCCACCTCAAAAGATCTGGGTTAGAAGTGGATTCTCCCACTTCAAATTAAGCAAAAAATCCCTCACAGGTGTGCCCCTCCATTTTTGGGTTTTAGTTAATTCCAGATGTAGTCAAGTTGACAACCAAGAACGGCCCCATTGCACTTTCTTCCTTTTTCTTTCTTTCAAGACAGGATCTCATGAAGGTTGGCTTCAAACTCACCATGTAGCTGAACGTCTGATCCTCTCATCTCAAGCTCACTACGGCTGGGATTATAGGTGTGAGCCACCGTACTTGGTTTATGCTGTGCTGAGGATGAAATATAGGGGTGCATGCAAGGTAGCCAAGCATTCTGCCAGCTGAGCCACATCCCTAGCCCGCCCTCCCTCCCTCCCTCCCTCCCTCCCTCCCTCCCTCCCTCCCTCCCTTTTTCCTTCCCTTCCTTCCTTCTTCCCTCCTTCCCTCTCTTCCTCCCTCCCTCCCTCTCTCCTTTCCCTCCCTCCTTCCTTCCTTTTTTTTTTTTTTAAATTTTGATTCAGGGTCTTCTTATGTAAACCAGGCTGACCTAGAACTTCCAGCAATCTTTATGTCTCTGCCCCTCAAATGCTGGGTTGTCAGGCTTGCAACATCACACCAAGTGATTTGGGCTAATTATTTAAACGCTCTTCTGCCTATGCCTTTCACTATAAACCAGTAAGAAGGGTAGGGATGGACCCATCGATAGCCTGATCAGGAAGATTGGGTAAAGCAAGGGTCAGGGCCACAGCTGGACATCATCTAGACTAGAGAAGCCATAGGCTGGGAAGGCAGAATTCCTGCCTCCTGCCTGTGGCCATTGAAGTTACTTCACCAAAGCCACTGAACCATGCTCTAGTCACATGGCCTGAAGCACCTCCACCCCCAAGCTCTCTAAGTAGAACCCACAAGAACTCCTGCTTGCTTTCTAACTTAGTGGAAGCTGTGGGAGGGAGGGTCTTAGCTAGATGGGAATTTAAGTACCACCCCCATGTGATGATTTGAGAGGCTATGCCAGGCTTCTGAGCTTGTGGTACTAAAAAGCCCACTGCCTCCTAGACAGGCCAGGCAGGTGCAGGCAGCTTTGGCCTTACATACCCAGCCCTTACCCCAGCTCCAATGCCCTTAATGTTCTTGGAGTCTGGCTTTCCTTCCAGAGCTGCTTTTTTTTTTTTTTGGCCTGTAAGGCATACAACAGAATCTGTACCCATAAATTCCTTCCTTTAATTAACATTAGCTCTTGCTGCTTTCCCACATTACAAAATTGGTAACTCATTAATTGGAGAAAAACCAAAGGAAAAGATGGGAGAGAGCGGTCATCCTGCTCCATGGTGAGGAGCTGGGAAATCAGCCGAGTGCAGATCATCGGAGGGAGCCGCCTGAGAGGATGCTTCGGAGTTTGGGGACAGTGAGTGAAGGTCGATGTATCCAGACTCTCCGGGGCCTCAGGTTCCACATGTGCTGTCCCTGAGGCCCTTCAGCTGCTCAAGTCCACCTCACAGGCATGTCTTCACCCTGTTCTGCCCTGCCACGGTGGGGAGCACCTGGTCATCGTCACCTCTCCCTTCCTTCCCAGTCTCTTGCCTTTGATCTTAGCTCTAGATTTCGTGTGTGTTTAACGGGCATAAAACAGGGTCATTTGAAGTCTACACATTGTTGATTTTTCACGATTAAACGGCCACCTATAAGGACCAAGACCAGAACAGTACCAATGCCCCACCCCGCATCAAGACCAGAACAGTACCAATGCCCCACCCC
>PVIU01001125.1:167138-228641 GCA_004026605.1 Ondatra zibethicus
GAACAGTACCAATGCCCCACCCCACATCAAAACCGGAACAGTACCAATGCCCCACCCCACATCAAAACCAGAACAGTACCAATGCCCCACCCCGCATCAAGACCAGAACAGTACCAATGCTCCCACCCCACATCAAGACTCCCTCGACCATGCCCAGTCAGAACGCCCCATTCCGGCTGGAGATAGCCTCTGTTTTCATCTCTAGGCCGAGGCTGGTTTGCTTGGGTTTAAACAGCATGTCGTGGAGAGTTTGGGTCTGACCGATTGGCTCCACCCTGCACCTGTAAGCTTGTTTTGTTATGAAGCTGTTCTGTGGATGTAGCTGTTTATCCTATCGCATGAAATACACATGATCGCCACAATTTGTTCATTCTTTCCTCTCTTGAGAACCACTTAGTTTGTTTTCAGGTTTGGACTGAGACAGACTAAGCGGGGCCGGACTCCCCAGCCATTGGTTTCTGTGTTCCAGTCACAGACAGATCCGTCCCACTTATGACGTCTACGGTTCAAGGCTTTCAAGGGACTTTCCCACAGATCCCACCTGTGTGGAGTGCCCAGCTCTAGCCTCCCTCTTCTCCCTGGGAGAGCCAGCCCAGTCACTTGCCTCTCTCCACGTTCTCTTCCCCTTTCTCCAGTCTGAACCAATGTATGGCCTCATTCCTGTTCAGTCTCCATCTGGGCTGAAGAGCTCCAGGCCACGCCGGGTGTCACCAGCCGCCACGCCGGGTGTCACCAGCCGCCACGCCGGGTGTCACCAGCCGCCACGCTGGTGGACAGCAGAAGCTGTTGTTCCTGAAGCACCCGTGAGCCCTCTTGTGCTGCTCTCAAACATTTGTTTATCCATTTCTCTTCATGGAGACTGTAGCTCAGGCTAGGTCTGAACTCACTATACAGCACAGGATGACTCTGGGATTCTGATCCTCCTGCCTCCACCTCCCGAGTGCTGGCATCGTAGAAGTGCCCTGCCATGCCTGGTCTCTGTAGGGCTGGGTCCTCGGGATTCGTGCACCTTAGGCAAGCGCTTTGCTGACTGATCGCCGTCCCCAGCCTCTTGCCATCCAATTTTGGGCTTTCTCAACTGCCTCACTCCTGACAGCTACTCCTTCCCTCCCTCCTCCCAGTTCCTCAGCCCGGCTGATCCACTGCAACTGCCTTGTGCAGCCTCCTGCTGAGACCATTTCTCCCCTGGGGCCCAGGGGCTCATCTTGTCCCTCTCTGTGTTTACTCTATGATCTCTATCTGCGCGGCCTCCAGGGGTGCCAGTCACCCCAGTGAGTCCTACCTTGTGTCCTCTAGTCATTTAAGGGGATTGTCTAAGCTTAGACACCCCAGTCTCTGGTGCCGCTGTCGTTTGTATCATGGGCAGCTAGCCAGTGCCTTTACTGGACCCAGGGTTTATCCAAACAAGCATCCTGAGGGCAACAACAGCTGTTGGAGCAGAGAGGCCAAGTCCCAGGTAGCCATAATTGGTCACAGCACACAGATGACAGGGTGGGGGGCATTCAGGGGGTGGGAGTCAGGAGGGTCATCAAGCAGGCGGCACCCAGCTGTGCTACAGTGGGTGGTCCCTGGGAGGATGCCCTGAGAACTGAGAGGAGGTGGAGAACAGGCCTCTTTCATGGTACTGCCCCAACAGTCACTCCTATTGAGACAGGCAGAACTCGTGCAGGTGCTGCCCAGGCTTTTCCGTTAGTTTACATGTATGCCTGTCTCTGGGCTTCGTGTGCAGAGATGCTGTGAGTGGCTGTAAAACAGTTCTGGAAAGGAAGCTCTATTTCCCTAACCCTCTCCTCAGCATCGCTTTGGGTCTGCAGATAGAAAGGTGCACGGCACATTCTAGGACCATATCTTCTGTTTTCCTTCACACCTCTCTAGGCTGTCTCCACATGGTCCCAACACACAGCAACATCCATGTGCACACGCAGCAGCCAAGGCACCTGAACAAAGATTCTAGGATACCCCTTGACCCACCACTGCCCAAACCCCATTTCTAGTTACATCCTCATCTCAATGCTAGGAGAGCTATTGGCTGTTCCAGTCCGTGGCTGACATCTGTTCTGGGCAAAGGGTCATTGTGTAGTCCTGCCCTCATTTCAGATGGTGCTAATGGCAAACCGGGTGATGATGAGCGCCTGTCCAGATGGACCTGGCAGCAGGCCGAATGATGGTGGAGCAACCACTAGAGGGCAGCAGAGTCCACAGAAGCAATGGCCCACTAGGCTCCAGCGCTGGGGCCCCGGGGAGAGGACCCAGGAGGGGTGTTCCTTTCTTGATTCTTGCTGGGTGATCTGGAGTCCACTTGGACCCTCACCTGCTACTTTAGTGGGTTGTCTGAGCCCAGGGAGAGGGATCCAGAGAACCAGTCTGGGCCAGCTAGTAACTTTTAGACTGGGAAGATCACCCAACTCCTCTGTGAATGTTTCTGCGCTTTTAAAATAGCATTCTAGTAGTGGTGTTGGTTAATACAACTAGTGAATACTTACTCTAGGCTGGATATCAGCAGCTTCCAGAACCTTCCAGAGCCTTCTCTCCTTTAGTTTTTCTCATCTGCCCTCCCGAGGAACCTAAGATAGGGATGGGACCAATGTCAACACCTAGCCGATGCCCGGCTCCTTGCTCAGTGCACTTAGCTCTTGGTACATCCTGCTCCCAGTCATTCATCCTTCTTGACTATCTGTGCTAGACAGAGGAGCAAACTGGTTGGACAACAAGGAATGAAGGCAGTGGGGCCAGCTGACGCGCAGGGGTCAGGCTGAGGACCTCCAGATCATCCCACATAGCATGGGCCCAGAGCTCCTCCGGAAAGTCACTGAGCAGCTCTGGAGAGCCATTAGGGAAGCCTGAGGCTTGCACGCACGTGACGTAGCTATAGTTCCCAGAACTAGTGAGCCCCTAGTCGGCTAGCTCTCCCAGGCTCCCTCGGTCTCCCTCCACCTCTGTGGTGTGAGGGGGAAAGACAGAGGCATCTCAATAGTAGTTTCTTAATAGAGGCCTCAGAGGAATAAAGAGTGGAAGGGGTGGGAGGGAAGGGGGAATCCATGGGTGCCCAGTTCCCCTCCCCATTACTGCTGAGCGGTCTTCCTAGACTCTGCAATTTTATTCTTAAAAAAAAAAAAAGTTCTGATGCTAAAATTAACATCAACAACAACAAAAAAATCTAAACCACCAGACTAGATAATTCCTAAGGCCCCTCCTTGTCCTAAATATTTGATGAAAACCTTTCTGGAGCTATTTATATTTTTAGTGTTGCATTCATTTTTTCCCCTAGGAGGCAAAGATTTTTTTTCAACCCTAAAATGATTTTTCTCCAGTTTCAAATGCTCCCCACACCATCCGTTACTTTCATTTTTGAATTTTTTTCTTCCTTCAGATTTTCTATTAAATCTTAATTTTATCCTGCTTTGGGTTCTGTCTCCAACTTCACCAGCTGCAAGTGTGTCCCTCAGTTTTCTCCTTCTAATCAGCGTGGAACCTTCGCTCTGGGGCTTCGCTGCACAGCCACCACCACCATCTCCTCGGGCCCTATCTGCACCCAAACTGTGATGTTTCTCAAAGGAATCAGTGCCGGGAAGATCACGGGCATCCCAGGGATGCCCAGGGTCGCTGGAGCCCGATAGAAGCAAGTTTATTGCTAACAAGAGAAAAGAGCTGTTCCTGAGGCAAGAAAAGAAAGAGCAGGCCGCTTAAGCGCATGCCTTTTTATCTGCTGTGGGTCTTCTTGCCCAGCGTCTCTTTTGAATGCAGAGATAAATCCATTTTATTTGAATAAATTCCACATTTTGAGCAGTTTTCGAGGTATATTAGGAAGGGTAGGCTTTGACCCCTGTGTGTTGGTGAGCATATCAAACAGCATCCATTCTGCTGGAGCTAAAAGCACCATGAGGAGAAATGTGACTTTGCTGGGAAACGCGCTCCCTTCCATCCAATCTGCAGCGGGGCTCTGAAGGCGAGCTCAATGTCTTCTACAGATACTGCTCCAACCTGCCCCCCTTTCTCTGCCGACTCTACGCCCACCAGAAGGAAGCCAGCCATTTCCCCACATGAGATAGTTAATCAGTCAGTATCAGGGAAGCAACTAATCATTAGTCAATCAATAAACCAATCTGGGAACACCGTTATCTCTTAAGTCTTAAGATCACGTGAGTGTGTGCAGGTGAGCATGAGAAAACCAAGTGCCACCCCCACAAACTCCTACTCTCAATGTAAAAGAAACTTCAGATTATAAGCTCATTGTGATAATGGCACACCTGTAACAGCACTTGCGACGTGGAGGAGTATCAGGAGTTCAAAGCCAGCCTCGGATACATAGTAGGTTTGAGGCCAGACTGGACTACATGAGACTCTGTCTCAAAAAACCTCAAGACAAGGAACTAGGGAGATGGCTCAGTTGCTGAAGTTTTTGCTGCACGTGCAGGAAGACCTGAGTTTGGATCCCTAGCGTGCCTATGTACAAAGCACATGTGATGGTGAATGCATGCAATCTCAGCGCAAGGGAGGCAGAGACAGGAGGATCCCTGGAACTCACTGGTCTGTCAGCCTCAGTGAGTTGGTGGACTCCAGATACACTGAGAGACCCCATCTAGGCAAATAAAGTGAGAGCGATTGGGCTGCCCTCTGTCCGCACACGTGCTCCGCGGCACATTTGTCTCTGCACCCCTCACATGTCGTAGTCACGAAGTCTAAAAGCTAAGGAAGATGAAGCCCCTCACAAGGAGAGGGTTCCTTGAATGCTCTGGGATTTAGGAGAGCTGTTCACATTCCACTAACTCACTGTGTTCTTACTGTTCTGCTCTACAGGACAAGAATGAAAACTCTCTTAAGCACTCATTTGCATAATATAAAGAAAGGCCAAGTAGAGAAGCGCAAAGAGAAGATGCTTATTGGATCGAGATTCTCTGGTTTGGGGCAGACCCAGCACAGCCTTCCTGGGCATGAGTCGGTCCGTTTATGAAACAGGCATTATTAACCCAGTGCCTACTGTGGAGACAGGCCTTGTTCTGGCCTGTAAGCACAAAGGACAGAGTCACTGACTTCCTGATTGATGGGAAGGATGGAACCTGACTGTTGGGGGAGCTGCGGGGAGTGGGGTGGGTCTGGAGGAAGGAGACTGAGGCTCTTTAATTATGGCGGACATTCCAAGGGGGTGTTGTCATGGTCTGTGAGGTCACCCGAGTGATACCTACTGATCCTTTTCCTCGTGGGTCCTGGATGTGAAGGGGAGGATGATAAGGCATGTCTTCTGCCTCCCCAGCCCCAGAGGGAGTTATAAAGCACGATGCCCCACCCAGGGCTTTGGAGGCCTCAACATCCTCTTGCAAAGACAATTCCTGGAGATTCGATTCCACATGTAGGTCATTCTAGACTTAAATATTAATTTTGTTGATTGTGTTCTTTATATCAAAACTGGGAGATGTCCATCTCAAGGGGAAAAAAACTAATAAATTATAAATTGAAAATATTATTATGAAGGTAATGTCATGGGGAAGGAATTATGAACCACAGCACAGCTTAAAAAATGTCAGAGAGATGTAAAACATGTTTTAGATTTAGATTTAGAATAGCTTTTTAAAAATTAACATTTGTTGCTCTTAAATATTGATCAACTGGCCTGGGCTTGGGACTGGAGCATCATGGTTAATTTTTCCCTAAGTCCTGTACATATATATATATATATATATATATATATATATATATATATATATCAGAAGTGGCTGAATTTGTGAATTTGGGCTTTGAATCTTCTTTTAAAAGACTGGATTTCCCAGGGAACACCATATCTGGCCTGGAAACCCTAAGCAGGCCAGTCTTATTGCCTATGTCTGGCAAGAGAACTCATGTCTCTTAGTTTTGACAGTTGCCAACCCTCCTTGGTGACCATGATCCTAGTGTCTGGGATGGAACACTCCAGCTTGTCACTCAGTGCAGGGCAACTTCAGCCATTCATTCAGGCAACAGAGGCTGGAGACGCTGAGGTGGATGGGAACCCATCTCGGGGAACTCATGTAACTTGGAGAAAGGAACACTGGAGCCCAGGGCAGGGGGGCTGAGGTGCATGAAGCATGTGCAGCCTGGTCCAGGGCTTCCTGGTGGAGGTAACACTGAGATGCAGGCCTAGAGGCTGGGTAATACTTAGCCAGGCAAAGAGTGGGCAAGGAAGAACATTCCAGAGCAGGTACACAAGCCTGGGATATCGAGGATGCATGGAAGCTTCCAGAAGCAGAGGGAAGTGGAGTCTTGTTAGAGTGCAGAATGCAGGAACCAGGCTGTTTAAACAGAGCCAGAGGGATGGGGATGTAGCTTGGGATTAGAGTGCTTGCCTAGCAGTCGGGAGGCCTGGGCCTTAGTACTGGACCCCATAAACAGCAGGCTGGAGCTGTTAACCTTAACAGAAACAGTCCTCGGGCTTTCTCCACGAGTAGGGTGCATTTACCAACTCATCGCGTCTTCCTGCAGCCTATCCCATAGATGGGCAGCTGAGGTGACCCAGCGGGGACGTGTGGCCCATAGTTAGAGCAGCATGCCCAGGAACTGACTCCAGAACACACTAGCCCTTTTAGGCGACAGCTTGATGGGGCAGGCGAGGCTTTGTTGGGAGGGCTCAGGGCAGTGGCGCCTGCACCTTGGGATACTGCCATGCTCTGCTGTCAGGCTCCTGCCCAGCCTGTTCTGCTCCCCCTCCACTGGCACTGGACTTTCCATGGCCTCTTTGAGCTCTACCCAGGCTGTGGCTCTGCTTTCTCAAAGTGGCATCTGTCCCTGTGTGGCGTCCAATGGTTCTTTCCTGCTTGCAAGGACACAGCTGTGCAAAGGTGGCAGAGCCCTCCCCACCTCTGCCTGGTTGGGTGCTTTGTTGTTGCACTAGAAGAAAGGCCCTCATCGATCGGGGTCCCTTCAGGGTTTTGCTTTCCTTCCCTGCCTTTCTCTCTGGTCAGGAGACCCCTCTGGCAGGGCTGGAGGGATGTTAAGGTTACCCCAGGCTGTCTCTGAGAGGACTTATCTAAACAAAAGCCTGGCCAGCAAATAAGCATGCCTGCAGAGAGAACTGTGTCCCAAAGTCTAGTCTGCTCAGAGGCCGAAGGAGGCCATTGTGAGGAGCTGTGGAAGGTTTGGCTCCCTCTACTCAGCTCCGAGGCTTGGGCTGCTCCAGCATAGGGGCTGCTGGTTTTGGCCTTTAGCAGATAGGACTAAAGCAGATCCTCAGAACCAGAATTCTGTTCTCTGGTACATGGAGCACCAATTAGTTCTGGAGCCCGGGGGCATGTCTCTACCTCTCTGGACATCAGGAGAGGGGAAAACTGAAGAGATTGAATAAAAAAAAACTTTCTAAAATTCTCTGTCATTTGCCTCAGGCGTCCCAGTTAGACAGGGAAGGCACCCAGCTCCTGAGCTCAAGAAGGCTTCCATTGGGCAGGCCATGCAGATTCTTTTCCCTAAGCCCTGCTCAGCATTGGCCTGGGGTCTGCAGACCCAGCTTCTGGAGTGGAGGAGGTTGGGACTGGAGCTGGATGAAAGTATACCACGCAGGCTGTGTGGGTCTGGAAACGACAGCCTGGTTCTCCATCATGCTAGCTAGCACCCTGCCTCAGGAGACTGCCGCTCTTCAGCCGTGTAGATGCCACCCTCCGAGGGGCCAGTTGCTGTCCACAAGCTTGGTACTTGTGTCCCTTCTCCTAGAATCTACCCTCTGTGTTAATCATTTTTACATTTTGTACCGCGGATGCTTTGATATCTTGGGTTGTGCTAACCCTTAGACAGACAGTAAAGACTTGCTAGTGAGCTAAGAGCCTCAATCTAGAGCCACACCCTAATCACCTCCTTTGTGTATGTAGATAGGCATGCACATGTGTGCATGTGGGGGGGCGTGTTGTTCCTCAGTAGCTCTCCACCTTGTTTTTGTTTTGTCTTTTTGAGACAGGGTCTTACTATATCGCTCTGACTGGCCTTGAACTCACAGAGACCTGCTTGCCTTTGCCTCCCAAGTGCTGGGATTAAGGGCTGTCACACCATGTCAGCCCCAACCCCTTTTATTTTTTGAGACAGAGTCTCTCACTGGCCTCAGACTCACAAACGGAGCCAAGCTGCTTGGGTACTGGGCCATAGGGATCTTCCTGTCTTTCGTCTCCCCAACACTGGGATTACAAATGCGAGCTGTCATGCCAGGATTTTACACAGGTTCTGGAGATTGAACTCGGGCCCTCACAGTTGTGTGGCAAGCACTTTGCCAATCGAGTCACCCTTCCAGCTCCCAAATACCCCCATTTACCCTGAGATACTATTAGCTGGCTTTAATCCTTTCAGGGCCAGGTACCAGACAGTTAGGGGAACCAGCTCAGAATTGCAACAAGGTGACAAAAGGCTAATGAAATCTCCTCATCCAGCCCCCAGAGTCAAGCCAGGCAGTCTGTCAGAGAAAAAGCAACTCACCTGCTCCGACTTGATTTAAAGTCACTCATTTTGGCATCCACACAGCTGGATCATAGTTCTCAGGGCCGACTAGCTCACTGCAGATAACATGTCCAATATGTAGGCTATGGTAACAGCTGCTTAAGATACTTTGAAGAAATACAAAGCCTGCTTTTGCTAAAAACACTGACTCTTTACTTGGGCCAGATGGCACTGGAAATGACCTTGGCACCTCTGCCTCCAGGGTGTGTCGGTCTGCTTTTCTGTCTTAACTCCTGGGTCAGAATAGGTCTCGCTCTGCATATACATGATGATCATTTAAAAAATGGTTTGGGCAGGGGCTGGACAGACGATGGCTTAACAGTTAGGAATACTCACTGCTCTTGCAAAGGACCTGAGTTTGGTTTCCTGCAACTGCGCGGTGGTTCACTACTGCTCGTAACTCCAGCTCCAGGGTATCTGATACCCTCTTTTGGCTTTTGCAGACTCCTGCACAGACATGGTGCATGTAAACTCACAGAGGTACACACATGTACATATAAATAAAATTAACGGGTTAAAATGTTCTGGGCTTTGGGAAGATGACGCAGCAGGTGAGAACACTTGCTATGCAAGTCCAAGGGCCTGAGTTAGAATCTCCAACACTCACACAAAAGAACAAGCTACAGCCGTGTGAGCTCAGTGCTGTGGGGGTCAGAGACAGGAGGATCGTTGGGGCTTGCAGGCTGCCAGCCTGGCTCCAGGTTCTGCGGGAGGCCCTTTAGCAAGGAAATAAAGTGGAGAGGAATGGATCAAGACTTCTGAAACTTTTTGGCCTCTGTGTGCACCCATGTACCTCCTTGTATATGCATACTACATACACACACAGTCACACACACATATACATACACACTTGCATACAAGTGTATGCAAAACAAAATAATAAATAAAATATTTTGTTCAAGACTGTAATGAAGGATGAATTTGGCCTATGGCCCACTGGAGCTGCCCAGTGTTTCTTCTGATCTACCCCATGCCTCTCAGGAGCTCAGCACCTCCAGCCTTGTCACAAGGCCCAGAGAAAATGGTAAGGCCAGGACATTTAGACAAGCAGACGGCAGCAGCCACAGGAGGGACTCGGCAGTCCCTGGGTTAAGCCACTGCCCATTAGCCTGCCATCCCCAAGGCCAAGATGTTTATGCACAAGAAAGAAAATATCTTTTGAGTCTGTGCCTATAACCAGCAAAAGTGACCAGCTTGCCCACCCTAGCAGATCAATAAAAGCTTGCTCAGAGGGCAGCCTGGTGACCTCTTTGGTCAGTGCTGGCTCCTTTGCTCTCTGGAGGAAGTCTCAATACAGCCTTTCCTGTCTTGTTTTCAATATTTGGCTCCATCTCATATCCATTGTTCCCATGTGGGAGGACCCCGTCAAAATCACAGGGACCCACGGGAGTTACCTGAATGAGCTCTCCCCACTTCACCTGCCGCTTCCCAGGTGGAACGTGAACAAGGCTCATCCATACGTTTTTCTCTTACCCGCTGTGCCTGACCAGCCTTGTTTCTTCCCTTTATGGTCCTGAATGAAGAAGCCCTTCCACTTAGCATCTGTGGGCCCAACAATCTGTCTCCCCCTCCTTCCTCTTCACCTTGTATTTCCCTTCCCCTTCCTCTTCCCTTCTCCTCTTCTTCCTTTGTTCCTCCTTCTGTTTTCTTAGTGGTGAGGCTAGAACCCAGGGCCTCGTACGTACTAGGCAAGCTCTGCCACTGAGCCTCACATGCAAGGGACAAGCCATCTTCCCCACACTGACATCTCCTGATCCGCTGCCTCCACCACCCCAGAACACAATCTACTTTTAAATCAGGAGTGCCTGGGTCAGTCCCTACCTGGGACAGACAGTCTGGGAGAAGGGCCCACTTTTTTTTTTTTTGTCAGGGGAGGAGAGGAGTGAGAACAGCCCAGCAAGGGTTGGGAGTCTGAGGTGTGAGTTCTACTCCTGGCTCTGTGGTGACTCTCACACCTCACTGTGAGGAAGACAGGGCAGTAGGGCCATCAGCATCACCTACTATGAGTGTTCTGTCCAAGGTGCTCAATGGGGCTGGATCACCTACCGAGCCTACTGGCTCTTCCATGGCCGCGGGCCTTTTTGTTGGGACCCCAGGGCAAGTGACTTCCTGGCTGGGGATGAGGAGTCTGGGAACCCTCTGCCCTCACTCTTGTGGTCGAGGTCTTGGCCCTGGGAGTTCTTACCGTGGTTCTAGTTGATCGGACAAGATGGGCACATGTCCCACCAATCTGATTCTCTCATCCTGGTACCTGAAGGCAGTACCAGGAAGTGGTAATATTTCTGCTTGGGGATGGTGGGTGGCTCCTAGAGTTGGGAAGCCTCAGGGCAGCTGGGTGCTGTGGAGGAAGAGGTGCCAAGGGAGCAGTCAGGGAGAGCTGAGAGCAAACACAGCTTTGCTGAAGCAGCATTCCAGAGGCCGAGTGGAGGAAAGCTGGGGCCATTTGTGAAGTCTCAGGAGGTTTCCGGGGGAGTTGAGCTGTCTCCCCAGAAGCTCCTTGCCTGGGGCCCAGCCTGTGCTGTCACACTCCAGCCACAGTCTCTTCTCCTGGGGAGAGAGCGCTGACAGAATGGGTAGCCAGGACACGGTGGGGCAGTCAGGGCGGGCCGTGGCACTCTCTACCCATATGCGGATGTATTCATCTTTTAGGAGGCCAAAGATCCCCAGTGGCAGAGCTGGGGGATCCCAACAGCAGACCCGAGGAGCCAGGTGTCTGTGTGTATCACGTCACGTGGCAGCCTGCTTGTGACAGTCCTGTCTCGCTATTGCAGCTGCATCCTTTCCCATCTTGTTTCTCTTCCCCTTTCATGACCTCCCCAACCTTCCCCTGACAACCTCATCAGAACAAACACCTCTCAAAGTACGATCAATACAGGGAGAGGAAAATTTTTCAAAAATAACAGGGTTCTTTAATTAAACTCTCCATAAGTTCTTAAATCCATGAGCTTTCCCAGCTAATCTGAAAGCAGGCCTCCGTCCATCCCTGACTTTGAGATGGAATGACCTCTGACCTGGGGTGGAGGGAGATGATGATCTTTGTTTTTTTTAGACTACTTCACCATTGCACAATTTCCTCCACAGTGGGTGGTTTCCAGCCCCACACTGGGTTCTGCTCAGAGAAAGTCCTCTGCCCAGTTCTGCTGGCCATGCTGGCCATTTTTCACATGGCCAGGGAGGCCTTGGTCTTGCAGCAGGCCCTTCTAGGAGAAGGAGCGGTGGGAAGGTGGCAGCTCGTGGCAGCCATAGAGTGTGAGCCCGGAAAGAACTGGAGAGGCCAGTAGGACCACTCAAGGTCATCTAGTGAGTGGGTTGCAGTCCTAAAGCCAGTAGATGTGCATGCCATTTTAATAATGCAGTCTCGTAGTGACTCTGTGAAGTGTGTACCCTCTTTCTGCAGATGGGAAGGCAGAGGCCCTCAGAGGTAACTTACCTACTTGCCTAAGGTCACTGGTTAGAGAGAGAGAGAGAGAGAGAGAGAGGTGGCCATGCATGATAAGCCGTTAGATCCCCCAGTGCTCAGTTTCTCTCCTGGGAGAATGGGCTGACTTAGGAGCAGTTTGGGAACGGATGGTGCCAGACCTAGGCGTCCTGAGGCAGCATCAGCTCCCTCCCCACTGTGGACAAGGACAGAAAGCCTGCAGTCCCCTGTGGAGTGGCAGGATGGCACAACCCCTGTGAAGTGCCTGCAGCCTTGGGCCTCAGCCATGGGGTCAGTGCCAGCCCTACCACAGGCATCGTCTGAAAGAGCAAGGCCTGGTTCCCTGCAGCACACCCACAATGGCTCACACCAGTGTCCTTATGGGATGGCCACTCGGTGCCCAGACCTGAACTCAGTGATAACCCTGTCCCTAAAATGCCCACAGTCCAGTCCAAAAAAAGAACCTGAGACACACAGGAGCCTTTTCAGAATACAAGGATGCTAACAAGGCAGAGTGTCTGGGATTTGGAGACTGTCTGTGCCCATTTGCCAGGGGACTGGGCACAGCCCCGCAGTCCAACATGGCGTCTTGCAGTTCAGCGCATTGGATCCCTTTGACTCTGCAAGCTCCAGCTAAAGGTCCCACACAACTTTCGGGGCTAGTGACAGGGTGTGCATCAATACTCCAAGACTTGGCCTTCTTTCCTGGAGAAGAGGTACCTATGACAGACTGAGGGAAGAGAAGGAGGTCTAAGGAATAGAGAGCTCAGAGGGAATGGGTCAGTCCTGGGCTCAGCAAGAGTTTAAGGCCAGACCACAGAGCTGACTCCTTAGAAGAGATGTCAGTGGTACCCTTCAGAGAGCCCCACCCTCTTCCTCTTCCTCCTCCATTCATCATCTCTGCCTCTTCCTCCTGCATCTCCTCCTTTCCCTGCCTCTGCCATCTCCTCTTTTTCTGCCCTTCTCTTCTTCCAACACCTTCATTTTATACCTTAAAGAGTGTATCTCCAGTTCTTTTTTTTTTTTTTAAAGCACTCTGTGAGGCCTCTCATTCTTCAATATGCCATATCCTCAAACCCTTTCCATACCTATGGCTAAATGACTGCATATTCAATTCCTGTCTCTTGTGCCAAGCTGAAGGTTCTCCAAGGGCACAGGCCCCATCTGCCCGCCTTCCAGCTGCAGCTGAGTGCCTGGGCTGGGGCTGGGTCCAGAGGAGGGATGCAATCAACATCCAGAATGAAGGAGCGGGAAAGGATATGGTGCCCTGCTGACAGGCTCCTCTAGCCCTGCCTCTGTAGAGCTTAGAGCCCTCCAGGACTGTGAAGCCAGGCTGGATAAGGACATTATCCAGGATGAGGACAAAAGGACAATACCCAGGAGGGGTTCTATCAGGGCCACCAGGGGTAAAATTTGACAAAGGATCACCTTTGGGATGGGGCTAGCATGGTTTGGGCATCAGCATCTCATTTTCTTGCTGCTTTCCTTGTTGCTCCCAGGGTCACTAGGACTTGCTACTTGCCTGGGCCTCTGGTGGCCTTTCTGTCCTGTGTCTCCTTGCCACTTCCTCACACTCTGGTGGCAAGCATGGCCTTTGCAGGGGAGTGCTTTGGGGAGGCAGAATGTGTCCTAGTTTCTTGAGTCGAGTGTGTCGCCTAACACAGCAGAAGGCACTTTGCAGACTGGATTAAATCAAGGATGTCAAGCTGTGGGGTGTGGTTTGAAGGTGCGATCTCCCCCACTGGCCCATGTGTTTCAATATTTGGTCCCCAGCAGAAGACACCCTGCTGCTTATGAAACTTTGGGGCTTGGACCAAGCTAGTAGACATAAGCCACCAGGGGTGGGCTTTGAAGGTAGGTTTCCACTCTCGGTGAGCTACCATGATGTGACCAGCTGCTGGTGACAGGGACTGAGCCACTTCTGCCACTTGCCTTCTCCTGAAACCCTGAACCAAAGTAGATCTTCCCCCACCCCAAGTTGCTTCTCTGGCATTTTGTCACAGCAATGAGACAGCCAATGAACACAGGAGAGTTTCCTGGGCTCTGCATTGAGCCCAGAACACAGAAATCTTTCTAAGAGATCGGCAAAGCCGGGTGTGGTGGCCAATGTCTATGATCCTAGCACTTGGGAGGCAGGAGGATCAGGAGTTCAAAGCCAGCCTCAGCTACATAGCACATTCCAGGTCAGCCTGGGCTGTGTGAAACTCTCTCAAAGTGGGGTGCTGGGGGTGGGGGAGAAATGATGGAAAGGGGTTCAAATTAAAGAAAGAAGCAGCTGGGATGGTAGTGTATACTTATAATCTTAACACATGGGAAGTTGAGGCGGGAGGATCATAAATTCCAGGTCAGCTGGGTTTCACAGCAAGACAGAAAACAAACAATGAGAGGAGATGGGACAGTGGAAATGGAGCCAGAGACCGAGGGAAGTGGAAGACACCCTGCTGGTTCCGAAGACGGAGGAACAAGGAGCTAGGAGGGTGTGGGCAGCTTTCCTAGCTTAGCACGGTGCTGATGTTGTGGTTTAGGACCTTCTGGTTTCTAGAGCTGTCACACGCTGGGTGTTGTCTGAGCAGCAGTCAGTTTAAGGAGAGTCCTTTCCCTAGCCCCTGACCCGCCACTTTTCCACTCTATAGTCAACTTTGGAAGCCCAGTGGAGGCTGCCCTGCCTTCACACGAGGCTCCTTAGTCCAGCTCTGTCTCTTTCCCCGCTATGTGACCCTAGAAAGCTGCTTGACCTCACTGAACCACCATTATCTCCTTGACTGAAGGGCAGCACCCAGCCCACAGTTTTCCTGCCGAAGAGGAGAAATCGTACAGGGCTTGCTACAACCTGTCCTGGTTAAGGAAACATATTCTGTGTGTGTGTGTGTGTGTGTGTGTGTGTGTGTGTGTGTGTGTGTGTGTGTGTGTGTGTGAGTGTGTGAGTGTGTGTGTATGTATGAGGAGAAGAGTATGTGGGGGGGGCAGAAAACACCCGCCAGTGTTGTTTATCAGGTGCTATCCTCCTTATGTTTTAGACAGAGTCTCTCTGAACCTGGAACTCACTCATTAGGTCAGCAAACCAGAGACTTGCTTGTCCCTTCCCTAGCCCTTGAGGTACAAGTATATGCATGTCTTTTCAAAAATTATTATTATTAAATTTATTTATTTATTTTTTAGGCTGAGTCTCACTATGCAGACCAGGCTGAGCTTGAACTCACAGAGGTTTACCTGCTTCTGCCTTCCATGTACTGGGATTATAGGTGTGTGTTAGCATACTTGTCTTGATCTCTTTCTCTTCCTTCCTTCCTTCCTTCCTTCCTTCCTTCCTTCCTTCCTTCCTTCTTTCCTTTCCTTTTTTCTTTCTTTCTATTTGTTTATTTATTTATTTTGGTTTTTTTGAGACAGAATTTCTGTGTAGCCCTGGCTGTCCTGGAACTCACTCTGTGAGACCAGGCTGGTCTCAAACTTGGGTCCACCTGTCTCTGCCTCAAGAGTTCTAGGAATTAAAGGAGTGCATCACTGAACTGAGTGGTGGTGGCGCACACCTTTAATCCCAGCACTCAGGAGGCAGAGGCAGGCGGATCTCTGTGAGTTTGAGGCCCAGCCTGGTCTACAAAACCTAACTCCAGAACAGGCTTCACAGCTACAGAGAAACCCTGTCTTGAACCTCTCTGCCTACCGCCAAACAAACAAACAAACAAACAAACAACAAAAAACCACAAAATGATGTGTACCACCACTACTTGGTTTCTTTTTCTTGTTAAAAGTTTTTTGTGTATGCATTGGTGCTTTGCCCACATGCATGTCTGTGTGAGAGAATCGGATCTACTAGAACGTGAGTTACAGTTGTGAACTGCCATATGGGTGGTGGGAATTGAACCCAGGACCTCTGGAACAGCAGCCTGTAGTCTTAACTGCTGACCTATTCCTCCAGCCCATTCCCTTTTTTTCTTTCTTTTTTATTTATTTAATTAATTAATTAATTAATTTTTTTGAGACAGGGTTTCTCTGTGTAGTTTTGAAGCCTGTCCTGGCCCTAGCTCTGTAGACCAGGCTGGCCTTGAACTCACAGAGATTGACCTGCCTCTGCTTTCTGAGTGGTGGAATTAAAGGTGTGCTCCACCACTGCCTGGCTCTCTTTCTTTCCTCTCTCTCTCTCTCTCTCTCTCTCTCTCTCTCTCTTTCTCTCTCTCTTTCTCTCTGTCTCTCTCATGAGTTCTGGGTATCCAACTCAAGCCCTTGTACTCACAAGGCAAACACTTTTACCAGCTGAATCCCCCACCACAGTCATGTGCCCAGACTCTAACTCTGCTGGGTTTGTAAAAGTGACAATGTGTTTAAGGGACATGGGGCCAGGCAGCAGAATCAAGGAAACCATCAAGGCCCCACCTCACCCCCCAGTGCCCAGTTTCTACCTCTATGAAGGCCAAATTTCTTATTATAGCTGTAGGGCAAGGATTGACCGGCCAACAGGTTTGGCTTGGCCTGACAGTGTTTTGTAAAATAAGAATTTATTGTCAATGCATTAAATTTGAGTAATCTTGGGTTAAAATTCAATTTATGTTTCTCCTCAAAGACTGGAAAAACCTGAGACCAGGAGTTCCAGTTACTCCAGTGTGGACTGATGGGGGATCAAGAGCAACTGCCTATTCAGGACTGAGTCTGTTGTCCCCTTTGTCACAGTCCTTACTGTTCCCTGAGGCTTCCTGCTCCTTCTCCTTAGGGCTTCTGCTGTCCCCCCATCAAGGCATTCCTGGTTTGAGACCCTTACCTTCTCTCCCACTGCTGTGACTCCACTGAAACCGGCAGTGAATCTGGTTCCCCCACCCCCCAAAGACTGTTTCTCTTGGGAGCTTTAAACTTGAACACCCTGGATTTGCTCCTGGCACCAAACCAATAGTCCCATAATGACGTGGCTGGGACACCACTCCCCAGATGCCTGCAGCCTCAACTCTCGTGGCTCCCAGCATTAGCTGTCCGTCCTGCCCCATTGCTGTCCACTGACTCTCCTGGTCACAGACTCCCATTTGTCCCATGTCCTTCCCAAATGTCACCAGGGAGTCCTTCTGGGCAGAGCTCACGATTCAATAAATTAATTGTGTTCTTACTCTGCAACACAGACTTGCCTGGAATCCATCGTGTAGCCCAGGCTGGCCCTGAACCAGAAGCAATCCTGCCTCAGCCTTCAGAGTGCTGAGATTACAGGAATAAGCTAGTGCACCTAATCTATGCCTTACTTGATTTATTTGAAAACTGTATTGACTTTCAATGTGGAATTCAGGGCCTTGTGCATTCTGGGAAAACAATCCACTAAGCAACATTGGCATTCCTTGCCCTGAGTACAAAACCTTCAGTGTGTCCATTAAAAAAAAAAAAAAAAACAAATACAAGACTGCACTCTTTAGCCCGGGCTAACCTGGAACTCACGATGTAGCCCAGGGTGGCCTTGAACTTGTGGCTGTCCTGCCTGCCTGTCAGCCTCCAGACTGCTGTGGTTACAGTGAGAACCTTCCTGCTCAGTTAAAGGATAAGAACTTTCAAACAGACTTTCTTCTTTAGAGAAGCCCTAGATTGACAGTAGATGGAGAGCAAGGCACAGAGGTTTCCCATGGTCTTTCGCATTCCCAGCCTCCCGTGCTAGGGCGGGACCTGGAACAGTGTGATAGGACTCATTGCTACCACCCAAGGTCTAGCAGTGACATTAGGGACCGTGCACGGTGTGGAATGATTTGTGGATCCTTATGGTGACATCATATAGACGGTGTCCTTGCCTTCAAATCCCCTCTGGGTAACCAAAGCAGGGATAAGAACTCTCTGGTTTTCTTTGGGACTCCTGCCTGACCCCTGGTCAAGCGGGAATAGCTAGCCTTGAGCAGTGTTCCTGAAAGGGAAACTGAGGTAAGTCTAGGGAAAGCTGGTGAGAGTCAGAAGACCTACCCAAGTGCTCTGTGGGGATCGCCTCTGCTGTTGTGGCTAGATACATCTGTCCAGCCCCGAGCTCTGAGGACTGACCAACAGGCAGTATGGGCTGCAGCTGAGGTCAATGCACAATGTCCTGGGGAGAGGAATGGGAGTCTGTGCCTTTAAACACAGATTAGCAGCTCTCTGTCTCTCTCACTCTCTCTCTCTCTCTGCATCTTCCTTAAAGAGAGAGCTTGTCAAGGTCTACATCAATAATAGATAATGGGGCTTCACCACGGCAGGTTCCAGCCAGAGGCTGTTTTGATATTTTTCTAGAGAATTTGTCAGCAATCGGACAGTGGGGAGAGGATAAAGAGGGGAGAGGAGTGGGAGCAGGGGGAGCAGGGGGAGGGATGCCTTAATTAATTTGTCCTCATTTGCATTCTTGCTGTTAAATAATGTATCGATTGGTCTCTGAGTCTCTAGCTCTGGCCCCTCTGGGTCCTGGAGTCCAGGAGGCATGAGATTACAGAGGCCTTTGACAGTCGGGGAGGGGCAGAGTGGGGGCACCCCGGAGACCCACAGAGCCTATCCTCAGGACAACCATAGAGGGACACTCCCAATCACTGGACTACCCTTGAAAGAGCTGGTCCTGGACCAAGTGGTCTGCAAGGAAGCTGGCGTAAAGTCTTGAGGGAACCCATGGATGCTCATATTAAATCTATGTTATAGCTGGGAAAACAATGTATTTATTTTATAGTCCACACAGCCAGAAAGTGATGGAGCCAGGGTTTGATGGATAGACTCGGTATTGGGTCAGCCTCAAAATCTCCAAAATTCCCCTCACCTGCAGCCTTGTGAAACTTGCCCTGTACTGGGGATGCTCCTCCGTTCTCTGGTTAAGGCACTGAGAAAGTGGGTTCCAGATGAGGGGACTGGGGCCAAGGAGCTGACCTTCCTCACATGCGGGATGGACACTGGCGTGGGGAAGTTTAGGAAACACAAGTCAGTCTTGACCTTGAGAAGGACATCCTAGAGCCTTATGAAAATGGGATGTGACTAGTGAGCAGCCAGCACCTGTCACCAGGGGCATTTCAGCCGTGGTCTGCTGTCAGGGTCATATGTAGCCAGGTGACGGATCTCTGCCCCAGCTGTGAGTTTGATTCAATTAGCATCCATCCATATGGTGGACTACAGCACGGCCAGTAAAAGGATGTTGTTAAAAATGTAAAAATGCTGGGCTAAAATCTGGAGTGGAACATGAGCCTGTGCACAGGGCGTACCTGATCACACTGGAAGGATAGCAGTGCGCAGCTCAATGTCTCTCTAGCTGGTAGCTCGAGATGGTGCAACTTGGGCTGTTCATTCTTTAATCTTTGTCTCTAAATTTTTATTACATTTTATTTACTTTGGGGGTAGGACGTGTGTACCATGGCATGCACGTGGAAGTCAGAGCACAGCTTTTGCGAGTCAGTTCTGTCCTTCTACCATGTGGGTCCTGGGGATTGAACTCAGTTTGCCATGTTTTGTAGCAAGCCCCTTTACCCACTTAACCATCTGGCGTGCCATGAGTGGCCCGCTTTCTTCCACGCAGCATGTCTTGCGTACCAGTCGCTGGCAGGAAGTCATTGCTGCCGGTACAAAGGTTTTAGAATCAGAGGGAGCAGAAACCTTCCTTTCAGGACCCTGAACCTCTGGTGAGAAAACAACATTGTGTTTTTGTGTGTGTGCTAGTCATAGTTCTCTAGAGGAGCAGAACAGGGTTCTCTAGATTTTCAATCTCTATCTATCATCTATCTATCTATCTATCTATCTATCTATCTATCTATCTATCTATCTATCATCTATCTATCTATCTATCTACCTATCTATCTATCTCTCTCTATCTCTATCATCTATCTATCTATCTCTATCATCTATCTATCTATCTCTATCTCTATCATCTATCTATCTATCTATCTCTATTTATCTCTATCTCTATCTATCATCTATCTATCTCTACCTATCTATCTATCTATCTATCTATCTATCTATCTATCTATCTATCTATCTATCTATCTACTTATCTGGGATTTATTAGAATGACTTACAGGCTGTGGTCCAGTACTCTAACAATTTCTGTCTACCAACAGGAAGTAAGAGAATCCAGTGGTTGTTCAACCCATGAGACTGGATGTCTCAGTTGGTTTTCAGTATTCACTGGAACCCTTAAGTAGGCTCTGATGCCAGTGAAGGAATGAACTTGCCAGAGAGAGTGACAGCAAGCAGGCAAAGAGAGCGAGCTTCCTTCTTCCATGTCCTTTATTTAGGCTGCCAGCAGCAGGTGTGGCCCAGACTGAAGGCAGGTCTACCTACTTCAAGTGATTTAATTCAGAAAAGCCCCTCACAGATGTACCCAACCACTTGGGTTTAGTTCATTTCAGATGTAGTCAAGTTGACAACCAAGACTCGCCATCCCAGTATGATTGTGTATGTGTGTGTAGGTGTGAGTGCACATGTGTGCATACGCATATGGGGGCCAGAGATCAACTTTAGGTGTTGCTATTAAAGCCATGACTGTAGCCCCCCTCTTTTTGAGATGGGATCGCTCTCTGTAGCTCTAGTTGTCCTGGAACTCACTATATAGACTAAGCAGGTCTTGAACTCACTGAGATTCTCCTACCTCTGCCACCTGAATGCAGGGATTAGTAGCATGTGCCACTACGACTGCCCCACGCTCTTATCTTTTGAAATAGGGTCTCTCACTGGGACCCGAGACTGCCTGATTAGGCTAGTCTGGCTGGCCAGTGCCCCAGAGGTCTGTCTGTCTCTACCTCCCAGCACCGGAGTTACATTTATGCTACCACGCCCAACATTTTTACATGGGTTCAGTGATTCAAATTCAGGTCCTCAGCCTGAGCCAGTCTCCCAGTGCTAAGTTTCTGGACTTCCCTGGCTGAAGTCACTTTAGGTTATTCGTTCATGCCTTACTGTCCCTACCCTCCTTACTAGTACAGGACAGAGTGACTGGAACAGGATTTCCTTCTTGGCCAAATTTACATCAAAATCTGGGGGGAGGGGTGGGAGGGAGACTTGTACCTCCTTTTCCTAGGAAGATGTTCTGGGGATCACTCATTTAAGATCACATATTCAGTAAAGGGGACCCTGGGAAGCAACTGTCGGCCCTGACTTTGTGGGTGATGTCACCAGCTCTCTTCCTATATCCTTAGCACGGGATGTGTCAGAACCCAGTCATGGTGATGTGGTCTGGTAGAGTCAGGGTTTTGGAGTTGTTGCCTGTGTCAGATTCAGGTCATCCTTTCCATGAAACTGAACTACCTTCTTCCCTGCTCTGAAGGGCCTTTTCTCTTCTGGGCCTCCATTCCCACCCTCTTCCTGTTGGGGCAGCATGGGGGAGGGGCACTTCTGTAAGCTAATCCGTTGTCCAAGGCCAATCAGCTCCACTCTGACATCTGCAGCCCCACAGAAGCCTCCTTTTTTTTAAAAAATAAGTTTCTTTTTTAAATATTTACTTATTTATTATGTATACAGTATTCTGTCTGCTTGTATGTTGCAGGCCAGAAGAGGGCACCAGACCTCATTACAGATGGTTGTGAGCCACCATGTGGTTGCCGGGAATTGAACTCAGGACCTTTGGAAGAGCAGGCGATGCTCTTAACCACTGAGCCATCTCTCCAGCCCCAGAAGTGTCCTTTTAAGGGCACCCTAGGGCTCCACTGTCTTGATTGAAAACATCTCTGCGTCTGGGGAGGGCTTTGGGGGCCGGCCTGCATGGAGTACCCCGGGTACTAACTGCCACTGGGATCCCCTCTCTGCTTGTCAGACCTCTGGCTGGCTGATCAGTTTGCCTATAGCCACCAGGTTTGGGGCTCTATGCACAAGTGAAGCTGTTGTAGCACCATTCCATTTCACAGATGAGTAAACTGATGCCTGGAGAGGATGAGTGCCCCAAAAGAACTGAGTTACCTGGGTTTGGAGCCTGAACTGGGAAGCCCAGGCTGGAATGGAGGGGAAGCAGGAAGAGAGCCACTCTGTTGGGGACTCACAGTGGAGGCTACTGTGAGTCACCCCACAGGTCCCCTACAGGCACCTGAGCACCTATGAGCTGACTGAGGCTCACATCTTCGCAGGCATCCCCAGAGCTCAGGGTGGCTTTTGGATGCACGGGCACACATTAAAAACGAGTTTACAGATCTATACAGATTTAATAGGGGGACACTGGAGGAGGCGGAAATGTACTTTATAGACACAAACATGTAGTTACAGCTGCAAAGATAATGACAGAGCAATCATCTCCTCATTTGTCTGTTCAGCAATGTCTACTGAGCCCTGTGGAGACAGCAGGCTGGGCTCTGGGCATATGCAGATGAAAGAGGTCCAGTACCTACTCGTGACCACAAGGGAAGCCCTAGAGCTGAGGGCAGGCAAGTGGCTGCTTCAGGGGCAGAAGAGAGGTGCTCACTGCTAGAAATGGTCTCAGAGGGGAGCCCCTGATGCTTCTGGGGGTGGGGCAGGAAAGGACCTTTGGAAGGGGAGAGGCCTAAGGGTCTCTGGCACACACACACACACACACACACACACACACACACACACACACACACACACACACACACAAGCATATAATATGGAGTTGTATAATTAAGGCTCAATGAAATTTCATAAACTCTGTAGCTTCCTTAAGCTTGAGGTAGAGTCTCTCTAACCATTTACACAACAGGACATTGTCATCTATAAAGTTTTCTGCCCTTCTGAGAACTATGTGATTGAGTTACCGAAACAAACAAAAAGTCAGGCTGGAGAGGTGGCTCAGTGGTTAAGAGCACTAGATGCTTTTCCAGAGGACCTGAATTCAATTCCCAGCACAATGACAGTTCAAAACTATCTATAACTCCAGCTCCAGGGAATCTGGCTCCTTTTTCTGGCCTCTAACGGCACCTTCACACATGTGGCATATACACGGAGACACAGATACATACAATTTTTACAAAAAAGTCTCATGTTTTAAGTAGGTTTACAGTTTTGTGTTGGGTTTGCATATGTCGCTATCTTAGGATGTATGTGGTCGGTGGGCTGCAGGAAGCATACGCCTGGGATGGGTCATCCTAGGCAAGGTCCTCCTTCATCCTCTGATGCCACCATGGGCCACTTTGCTCTAGGGTGTCATTGAAATGAGCCATATCTAGTTCCTCAAGGGTCACTCATGATATTGTGTGAATCAGTCACTTTTCGTAGCTGGGCCACATCCCAAAATAACAGGCCATTGGTTTCTGCACTGCTTTACTGATGGACACTTGGGGCTTGAATCTAGGTTCTGGCCATTCTGAGCAAAGATCCCATGAAGCCCCTGAGACCCCTCCCCAGGGTATGTGTTTCATATCTCCTGGAGGCCTGTTGGCCTGGAGTGTGGGCCAAAGCACCTAGCTTTTCTGAAGACCTTGGTTCAGTTCTCAGCACTGCATAAAACTCAGTGGTGGCACACATTCATAACCCCTGCATTAGGGATATGAAGGCAGAAGGATTAGAAGTTCCAAGTCATTCTCAGCTAGGGAAGTTCAAGGTCAGCTTGTCCTGTGTGAGACCCTGTCTCTAAAACCAAACCAAACCAAACCAAACCAAAAAAGCCCATGCTAAAGCATTCTGTACAATGGGGGCATCACTCACAGCCCGGGCAGAGGGTATGCAGTTCTGGATGCTCCGTAGCCTCGCTAATATTTGATATTTTCAGTCTTGGGTTTTAGCCAGTGCAGAGGTTGCTGAATGGAGTCAGAATGTTCCCTGATCCAGGGAATGCAGCTCCAGAAAGGCTTTCCATTCATGGAGGTGAGAAATGCCACGGGTGGGTGTGGAGGTGCCAAGTTTGTGTGGGCCATCTGTAAACACCCTAATGCTTCCCGTGGGGCCAGGATCTGTGGAGGTTACCGTGCAGCCCAGGGTTTGGATTCATTTGGTAGTTTAGGACTTACCTTGATCCTCAATGGGGAGTCAGGGTCAGTGTAAGCAATCCCTGTTTACAAAGGAGGTCCCCTCTTGAGATTTCCTGTTTCATTTGATAAAAAATCTCTTATGTTCTGCACTGTGTCAAGCTCCTGGGGAGATGGATGAGGTCAAAATGTGTGTCCTTCCCTCAAGGGGTTTCCATTCAAGTTGCCATTACAAGAAGCCAGTGTTACTGTGGGGAAGGGCTGGGTGGTGTTGGTGTTGGCACTCTGCACTGGATGTAGAGTCAAATGTCAGGAACCGAGAAGAATGAAATTTGGTAATGGTGATGATGATAGTGATGGTGGCGATGCTGATGGTGATGATGGTGGTGAGGATGATGACGGTCATGTTAGTGTTGATGGTGGTAGTGATGGTGATGACAAACCATAACAGTTGGGACCTAGGCTGATGCATAAACTTAGTCTGGGGTTTCATCTAGGAAACATTGGTTATGTCTTTCCGGAGATGCAGAGATAGAGAGTTCATCTGTGAACACGGAGTTCACACAGTATGGAGCTTGGCTTGGAGCCCTTTACACTTGCATCGTCCTCATGCACCCATAAGCAAGATGCTTAGACGGCCTCATGTCAGACTGAACCCACACCCGGGAAAACCATCATGCTTTTGATTGAACTGTATAGACATGAATGGCCCCCAGTAGACACGCCAAGGTTCTATCATATTCCCATTCTGTGGATATGAGCTCATTCAGAAACAGAATCTTAAACCAAACAGTGGTGGTGCACGCCTTTAATCCCAGCACTCGGGAGGCAGAGGCAGGTGGATCTCTGTGAGTTTGAGGTCAGCCTGGTCTACAGAGGGAGTTCTAGACAGCCAAGGCTGCATGAAGAGACCCTGTCTCAAAAAAAACAAAAACAAAACAAAACAAAACCCCCCAAAACAAACAGACAAAAAAGCAAAACAAAAAAGCATAATGGAATCTTTGTGGATGTAGTGAGTTTAATTTGGATGAGGCCATAGTAGGGACTGCAGAGGCAGCACAGCCAGGAAAAAGCTTGCTGTGCTGGCACGAGGACCTGAATTCCTATCTTCAAAACCCAAGTAAGAGATGTGCATGGCAGTGTGCTCATCACCACAGGGCTGGGGGTCGGGAGCGGAGATCCCTGGAGCTCACTGGCCACTTGGCTTAGTTTAATTGGTGAGTTCTAGGTTCAGGGAGATCCTGTTTCAAAAATAAGTGGTTAGCAGCTGGAGGGATGGAGAGCACTGGCTGCTCTGCCAGAGGACCTGGGTTTGTTTCCCAGCACCCACAAGGTGAGTCACAACCTTTTGTAACTCCAGTTTCAGGGGCTCTGATGTCCTCTTCTGGCCTCTTCAGGTACTGTGCAGATGTGGTGCACATAACGTATTTTCAGGCAAAACACTCATATGCATAGAATAAAAATATATTTAAAAATTTTCATGAAAAAATAAGATAGTTGATCAAGGACAATTCTTGAAGTCAACGTCCAACCACTGGCCTCCACACACCACATACACACATGAGTTCACACACACCAGCCTCTAGAGAACTGGCCTGCTGGTGCCTTGAATATGAACCTCTGTCTTCCTGAGTGGGAAATATGGTTTCTTTGTGTTTAGCATCTGCTTTATGGAAATTCATCGGCACACCAAGATAAAACAAACGGAGCCAGGGCATCTCTACCTTCACTCGAGACTCACCCTCCTCTATTCAAGTCTTTGGTGGAACTAGAGATGCCCTTTCTCTTTAGTTTCTTCAACACTACAGTATTCCGTGCCTCTGACCTTGTGGCAGTGTCTTAGTTAGGGTTTCTATTGTTGTGAAGAGACACTATGACCACAGCAACTCTTGTAAAGGAAACATTTAATTAGGGTGGCTCGTTTACAGTTTCATAGGTTCAGTTCATTATTATCATGGTGGAGAGCACATTGGTGTGTAGGCAGACATGGTGCTGGAGGAGTAGCCCAGATTCCTACATCTTGCAGACAACAAGAAGTCAACTGAGACACTGGGTAGTATTCTGAGCATAGGAAACCTCAAAGTACACCCCCACAGTGACACGGTTCCTCCAACAAAGCCATACCCATTCCAACAAAGTCACACTTCCTAATAGTGCCACTCTTATAAGATTATGGGGGCCAACTACATTCAAACTACCACGGGCACCAATTCTCTTTCAGCTTTCTCTATGATCAGTTTGCTAATCATGTTTCACTGGAAGAGGACCCTGTGAAGCAGGGGTCCATGTTCCTGCTATATCTCCAGTACTTGGTGCAGAAAAATCCCCCATTCTCCCAGTGTTAGATGGATGATTGACGGATGCTGGATGGATGCTTGCACTGTAGCAACTTGGTAGTCCCATTCGTGGTCCAGCTGCCCAGTCCTCACACAGTAAACTTTCCCCAGAAGCTTGTGAGCCAGGCTTGGGGTAGAACTCTCTTCCTGACAATGAAGTTCAGTGATCATTTTTGCCTCAGCCAGCCTGGCTTTGTTGTCTCCAGGGTCAGTGATTAGCATTAGGCATAATTGGTCTCATAGGGCCATAGTCTAGGCAGCCTCTCTTATTACTTCCCTGGCCCACTGAGATCTTTGAGTCCAAGTGCAACAAGAGTTGCCATCTCTGCAGGGAGAGGACAGAAGCTCCCAGGCCACTGGACACTCAACCCCTGAGAAATAAGGGCACTGGCTGGGAAGCTCCAGGGATGGGGCTGTAGGCTTCCTGGACAAGGAACTTCTAAACTTTCTCTGCAAGTGTCTGAAATACAGTGTTTTTGCTGTCCTGGGTGCCTAGCCAGCCTAGAGACATGTGTATGTCATACAATACTTCCCTGGGCCTTTGTGTGAGTGGACTCTCTCTGGCTTGTGTGCCACAATAGCTTTGATACTTGGCCCTGCCAACCACTCACCCCCAACCCACTATGTAGCCAAGGACAGCATTGAACATCTGATCTTCCTGCCTTTACCTCCTAAGCAAGCAGCATTCTACCTGGTTTATGCAGTGCTTGGGGTAAAACCCAGGGATTCCTGCAGGCTAAGCAAGCATTCTATTAACTGAGCTACACCCTCAGCCCCCAGTCCCCTGCCTCAGTCAATGTGCAATATACAACGAGGATATTAGGTCAGCCAGCTGATCCCTCAGTTTCACAAGCCTCTCCAGGGCCACCACTTGAGTCTGTGTTACTGGTGCTTGCTCATGGGGAATTTCCAGGCACTCTGAAGACAGTCTTAGTGGTAGCTTTTTTTACCAAGTTCTGTCAAAATCAGTTTCTTCTCCTTCCTGTCTACTTACAGACTTCTCTTTACCCCACTTCCTACCTTTTGTCCTTGTCCTGGTGACCAGCTCCAAGACCCTTGGCCCACACTTGGTCTAGCACTGCCCTGGGCTTGGTTTCAGTCTCAAACACAATGGGGTGAGTGCTGTTGGCTCATCCTACAGATGACAAAGTTGCAGTCCTGGGAACTGAAGCAGTTTGTCTCAGGTCACACAGTCTGAGTATGTAAAGCAGCAGACATAAGGGCCCTCTTCCCCTCCATACAGACCTTTCTTCCCAGAGCTGCTCTTCTCTTGTGCTGAGCACCTTAGAGGCTGTGGGCTAGCTGAACCCCAGGGATGAATGCAGGCTCTGTGTTGGTCCTGGAACTCCCTGAGGGAGAAAGGAAGAGCTGGCTGTGTTCTTCATACCTGAAGCACAGGTGTCAGGGAGCGCCCACCCCCTTAGAATTTGGGGATTGTCTTAGGGTTTCTATTGCTGTGAAGAGAACACCATGACCACAGCAACTTTTATAAAGGAAAACATTTAAATGGGTCTGGCTTAGAGTTTCAGAGGTTTAGTCCATTTTCTTCATGGTGGCATGCAAGCAGACATGTGCTGGAGAAGGAGCTGAGAGTTCTCCATCTTGTTCCTCAGGTAGCAGAAGCAATTGTGTACTCGGCATAGCTTGAGCATATATGAGACCTCAAAGCCCACCTCCACAGTGACACACTTCCTCCAACAAGGCCACACCTCCTTCAAATAGTGTCACTCCCTATAGGCTGAGCATTCAAACACATTAGTCCATGGGGCCACTCCAAATCAAACCACCACAGGATGAAACTCCATCTCTTTCCCCATGATGCTGCCTCTCATCTACAGCTTCCAGAGACTTACAGTTCATCACACCTAGCACAGGACTTGGGAAGGGGTGGGGCATGTCACAAACATTGGCTCCATTCAGTCCTGTTGGCACCAGCTCAGAAGTGAGAAGTGGGAACAAAGACAATTCCGGAGGCAAAAGGCTCACCCGGCAGCCCCCAGCTTTGGCTGAGTCTGTTTTCTGTCTCTTTCCCTGAATCCGAGTCCTTTGCAGGACACTCAGAGTTTAGCTTCTGCTCCTGCCTCTGGAACCACCCTTCCTTCCCTACATTCTGAGGCTGAGCCTACCTGCATACATCGCTGCTTTTGTTGTATGATTGGGAAAGTAGACCCCAGAATAAGGCAAAAGTGTGGGAGAGAGAGAGGCCCTTGGGAGAACGCTGTGCCTCAAATGGAGAAGTAGAGACAGCTGATGGTCTTCAGAGCAGGCAAACCCCCCATCAGTCACATACCTGCTCTATAGATAGTACCTGAAAGTCCCTAGGTACTACCGGGGGGTGTCTATAAGGACTAGGTGTTCTAGAAGCCTCCTGCAGTGCCCGCTGGAAGTTTGTGCAGGGATGGAGATTGTGGGCCAGATTAGGATGCAGAGAGCCACTCACCAAGAGCCCATATGGCGGCCATGGTGGAAACGGCTTCAGTACATACACTCCATGGTGCCATGGACAGTGAGGGCCGGGATCCTGGATCCATGCCCATTCCTGCTCCCAGCCAAGCAGCATTGTGCATTCACTGAAGGAGTGGTCCTGATTCAAGAAGTCCATGTCCTCTGATTCTGAAGCTGCAGGAGAGACAAGGAAGGAAAGGGGCTGAGAGAAGTGGCGAGGTGAGTGGCCTTTTAGCTAATGAGTGGAGAGACAGCGATCACAGGCAGGGGCAGCACAGAGAGAAGCGCTGAGATAAAATGTGCTGCAAGTGTGGAGTTAATGGAGCTACTAAGTGGCTCATATTCCCCAGCTAATGAGACCCCTCCATGGGAGGGGGGCAGGGCAGAAAGCGCCAGGCTGAATGACTGAAGGCGCTGGAGTTAATGAAGTCACCGGAGACTCGGAATTCCTTGGGCGAGTCTGATACGCTCTGTGGCGGTACTATTTTAATTCAGCCTGAGGTTGACCAAAGGAGAGAAAGCCGCTTGTCTGTGAATGTGTGGAGCTTGGGGGACAGGAATGCTGAAGAACTCAGGCTGGGGGGGGGGGGCGGGTGTCAGCTCACACAGACCTAGGATGCAGGGACAGGGAAGAAGGGGATTCAACTATCCAGCGAGGCAGCGGGAACAGTCCAGACAACACTCAGAGCCAAAGGTGCACACCTGAACTCATCAGCTAATATTTATATACCGTGGTGTGTGTGAAGGTCAAAGACCCAGTAGGACTCTGGTTCCATGGGGCTGAGGCCTAAGCATTCTAGGCTTGAAGCTGCATCTCATTCTCTGAGCGTGAAGTCCCCCACTGCCCACCTTTTGAGACCCATCTGGCACCTCTTATTCCCTCCCGCTGTGCCAGCCTTCTGGGCGCTTTCTTTGGGTTCTCCTTGCTTCAGGGCCTTTGCACCTGTATCCCCTCTCTGAGAATGCTCTCAGGTCTTTGATCAAATGTCACTTCCTCCAGGGGGCTCTCCCCAACTCCTTATACCACAGCAAAGCTTTGGACAATACATTTTCTAGGCTTACTGCAACAAATGACCACACACACTGGGTGGCTTAAAACAATAGCAATATTTAAGAGATTTTATTTTGAGGACTTATGAGTGTTTTGCCTGCATGCACTTATGTGTGCCATGTGTGTGCCTGGTACCTGAAGAGGCCAGAAGAGTGCATTGGATACCCTGGAGCTGCAGGTCACATACAGTTATGAGCTGCCATGATAGTGCTGGGAACCAAACCCAGGCCCTTGGCAAGAGAAGCTGGTGCTCTTAACTGCTGAGCCATCTCTCCATCCCAAACAATAGCAATTTATTCTCTTAGCTCTGAAGGAAGAAATAAAAAATCAAATCAAGGTGTTGCCAGGGCAATTCAGAGAACCTTCTATGCCTCCTTGCTGCCCTCAGGCTTCTGCAGTCCCTGACTTTTGACAGCACTCTGCCACCCCATCTCTGTGTAGCTGTTCTTCTGGTGTGTGTGTGTGTGTACAAGATATACAATATTGGTCACGAGCAAGAAAGGTCAGGAGACACAGGAGAACTAAGCAGTAGTTTAAAAAGCTTGATTCCAAATATCTTTGCAGTTCAGTCTTACCCAGTCACTACTGCATGAGAGCCAGCACCCAGCATATGAGAGGGTCTCCATAGATGCCGATGGGCCAGATGGATGAACCGGTGGGTGGATGAATGAATGAGTGAATGAATGAATGAACACAGCAGCTTTTCTTGTCTGCAGCCACAGAGGCTGCTATGTTGTTAGACCTTGCTTTTCCCACTCAGCTTCACTCCTCCTAGCCTCCGTGTGCAGTTAGATCATTGATATTCAGAGAATTCTTTCCAACATTGATTACTGAGGCAAAGCACCCCACCCCTAAGCCCCGTCACCTTTCCCGGCCCTCCCCACCAAACGATGCTCCATCCAGCCTCCTGATTAATTCCCTTCCATGAATGTTCTGATGAAAACTGGGTATTCACGCCGAGCAGCCTCTGTACCCTGGATCATTTCAAAGCCATTTTGCTCTTTGTGGCTTGTATTCATTAGCCATGGCAGAGGTCATGAGGTCTGGGCTGGCTCGGTGGGGCCACCTCTGAGCAGGCAGTTTCCCTGGAAGGGAAGTTCTCCCAGCCTGCTGCGGGTGGGGAAGGTCACTGCTGGCCAGATCTGGTGGCTTAGAGTCTGTGAGAGGGAGCAGACGCCTGGCAGGAGAAAGGGTTGCTGTCAAAGGAGTGCCTATTAGACTGAGCTGTGTGAGATTTCTGATATGCAGCTTTTTGTGCACCCGTGAAAGCTGCAGGCCAGTGGAGCAGGGTCATCTGAAGTAGATTTTTACAGGGAGGAAGGGGGAGAACGAGTGGGCATCTAGAATGCACGTTGCCACGGGAGTGGTCATTGGTTTCTGGAAGGTGGTTTGAGGATGCTCTTGTAGGGGTGGAGGAAATCGCTGGCATTTGAAGCCTTGGAGTCAGAGGCCAGGGCTCTGGAGCTGTCTGTGGTGCTGGACCACAACTGTCGGTGGGGGCCGAGCCTGTAGCTTAGGCTGGTCATCTTCCCGGAATGCCGGGCCGTGGTGCTGTCCACGGTTCTGAATCGCTGTTGTGTGTGTGGGGGTGTCTCAGGTGTGTGGCTCACGCTTGGGTATTGTAGAAGCGTATCCATTTTTCTCTCAGGAGTCCTGACCCCGAGAAGAAAGCGGCAGAGGTCAGGGGTCAGTGTGAGAGTCACTGGTCCCACAGAGGCTGCTGATCAGACACAGATGCTAGTTGACTCTTGGTGTTGGGGGGGGCGGTGCGGTGGGGGAGATGGGATTTAGTTCTTGCTCTGTCGCCATTGCTAAACTATTATTGCCTCTGGGAACACACTCTCTTTCCCACCGTGTCTCTGATGTTATCCTAAAAGGAAAGGTCAAAAAAGCCTGGGTCTCCACACCCTCTGTCTAGACTGACCCTCCTTTCTCTCTCCTGTAAGTTCTTTGCAGGCCGCTTTATTCGTGCCTTGGCACTTCTGTGTCCTGCCACCTCATCACCTCACCCCTTGAGTCCCTCCTCACTACACCCTTCCAGGAAGCCTCTCTTGACTACTTCAGCCCAGCCTGGCCTCTCCGACCTCCTTCTGACCTCGGAGCTAAGTTTAGCAAGCAATGCTTTTCAAGGCATTCTTTCTCGGCTTTCTCTTTCTCCCTACCAGCTGCACGCTCTCAGGGGACCTGGCTCTTGCTTTCCCTGTCCTTGCAGCAGAGCCAAGGCTGCCGTGTGCACGAATATCAGTGGCAGCACCGTCAGCCACCGTGAGTGAGGGCCCACTGCTGTGCAGGCACTTTTTGTGCTGTATCTCACCAGAGACTCTCAGGAAGTCTGCAAAGCCGGTCTTATTGTGTCATTGTCATAATAAGAGGCTCAGGGGGATCCAGTAGCCTGCTTAAGCCACAGAAGCATGAGAATTGGGGTTCAACCGAAGGTCTGTCCGGCCCCAGAGGCCAGCTCTGAGTCACCAGTTAGTCTACCTGAGTCATGGCAATGACCCACAACTGAAATTCATTCTACTGCTTGCTTAGGGTGAAACTGTGCTGCCAAGGGACTGGCGTTAGGGAGTGGGGGACCATGAGCTTTTACCAGGAGGGGGCCGAGAGGGCTGCATCACTTTCCTGCCCCAAACAAACATTCTCACTCCTTAGCAATGGCATTAATGTCTGCAGACACTTATTGAGCACCATTGCATGACCTGCATTATGAATTATGATGAGGACTGGGTCAGAAAGCCACAAATACAACACAGCCTGGCAGGTCTCTTTGATGGAAACTTTAAGAGAGAGAATTAGGAAATAATGTCACAGCTCAGCTACAGACCAGGGTCCTCACCAATAGATGGCACTAGCTTCTATGATTTCTTATGGAAAGATGTTGGAGTATTCTAAAAGCTGTATGGACTCCCCAGAGACAAAGGGACATCCAAAGCTGTGGCTCTGGAATTTTCCAGAGACAGTGAGTCTTAGATACCGTTTATTTAGGGGCTGATTGGCATTATGAGGGTGTCAGCTGACATATTACCAAGAGACCAAGCTAGGCCTTGCGTGATTGTGTGTGCCTGTATGTATGTATGCGTATGTGTATCAGAGTGTGTGTGCATGCTGGTATTACATGTGTGTTCAAAAGTGTACGTATGTGTCTATGCATGTCTGTATGCATATATATGAACGCATGTGTTTGTATGGTGATAGGCACACACACTTTTTGTATGCCTGCATTTCTTTTCAATTAGAAATATATTGGTGCTGACAGGGAACAGGAGCAGCAACATGGAGTAATCATAAAGCTACCGAGGCGTGGATGCCTGATGGGGAAATAAGATAAGCGGAAATCAATTCTTCCCTGGATCTGTGTGTGCAAAACCCCAGCCAGGGAGAAAGCGCTGCTTCCTCTGAGTGCCTCTGGAGCAGACTGGGCTGAACATAAGCTCCCTGGACAGAGTCTGCAGGTTGGGTGGACATAGGGTGAGCCGGATGCACAGCAAAGCTCCACCCCCGCCCCCACCCCTGCCACACACACCACAGCAATTCCCTGAGATGTACTCCCAGGCAGTTTCTTGGGCCAAACATGCCTTATCTTAGCCTTACTAAGCTGCAGGCTTCACGGTCTGACACCATGGCCCCAGTTCCCCAAGCCCACCCTGCATCTTTCCCACAGGGGCTGTCACCACATCAGAAGACTTGGTAGTTTCTAAAGAACAATTCTCTACATCCTTTGATGTTGCCCTTGTCTCCCCCAGGTCTTCTAGAGAACAAAGGAATGATTGAGTAGTAAGGGGTCCCTGGTGCCTGCCCTGAGTCCAGGCTCCTGTTGCTGGGGAGAAATTTGATTGCTGGTTTACTGGCTTCCTCCCCACCCCTGCAGGAAAGTTCATGCCTGTGGGTTTCTTGAGAGCAGAAGGGCCTCTTAGTTGCTGCCACTCAAAAGCAGGGTCCTTCCACACACTCAACAAACACTGGTGACTACTGCACATAGATGCCATTATAGTTCAGGGGACTGAACAATTGTCAGATCTTTAAACCAAAGCTTGGCCCGAGCAGAACTTGGAATATAATAGACTATGCACTGATTAAAGCATACAGGTGCTAGCATCTGCCAGCTATACTACCCCGAGCAGAGCACTCAGCATCTCTTAGCTTTTCTTTTTCCATCTTTAAAGTGAAAGAAAACCGGAATGTAATGGTTACTTATCGCTACAATGGTGCTACATAACAAACCATTCCCAAATCTTGGTGGCCTGCAACAGTAAACATTATTTCTCACACATCTAGAGCAAGCTAAGAGGAAGGGTCAGGGTTCGTGCAGCTTCTCAGCTTTGATGGGCCCACTCCCTTGCCTGGGGACCGGAAGGCTGTCGGCAGGGGTAACTCAGGTGACCCGAATCTGTTTAACACGTCTTTCATCCTCCATTAGACTAGCTCGATGTGATCTCAGGGCAACAGCAGAGGCACAAGAGTGAGAGGCCCAAATCCTTCAAATGACTTTCGTGCTGGCATTGCCGCAGCCAAAGGAAATTTCTTGGAAGGGGTCTGGGTGCAGGGTTATGGGAAGCCCCAGCTCTCTGATTGTCTCCTGGGTCTTTCTACCCCAAGCTGTTCTGGGGCAGGAGGAGAAGGCTCTGAGGTTCTTAGGCCTGCACCAGCTTCTAGCAATACCGAACAATAGGCACCAAACAAAAAGGACGGAGATTTAGACAAGGACAGGGTCCAGGTAGGTCTTGATGTTAAATGAGTGGGGTGACCCTTATGTGAGCTTCTCCAGGGATAGAGGCTCCTGGTTCTAGAAGTCATCTTATTTCACCTGCTGGAGGCCCTGGCTAAGGCCGATCTACGTTCACTTTGGTGACCTTCAACTCCCCAGGACCATCGAGTCTAGGAGAGCTCCAGGCATAAGCCGTAAAAGCATTCTTGCTGTCCAAACGTCAGAGCTTTCATGGGAAATGTCCTCATAGGTGCATGTTTTGAGGTCTTGTTTCTCCATGTGTTGGAGGGGGTGGAGTCTTGAGGAGGTAGGGTCTGGCTGGTAGAAGGGCAAGGTTATCGGGGTGGGGCTTTGGTGTTTTAGCCCTTATCTTTTGCTTTCTGGGGGACCATAATGAAAAAGCCCTGCCACCACTCCAGTCACTGTGCCGCCATCATTTTGAGGGGTGTGAACCTCCAAAAAAACCCCATGAGCCCAGCTCCTTTGAAATTTGGGGGGAAAAAACCCCATGAGCCCAGGTGAACCTTTCTCCCCATAAGTTGCTGCCGACGGGTGTTTTGTCACATAGAGGAGAAATGACTGCAAAAAGCTTCCCAAGAGGGAGGAGGGGAGCCTCCACGTCAGAGTGACTGCTGAGGTCCAGAGCTGAAGCAGGGGAGCAGGTAACCCCTGAAGTCTCTTCTAGTCCATTTCTCCTGAATACAATGGATATTTCCCAGCCTCCTTTGTGGTAGCCTGAGTTCTGGCCAACAAGATGTGGCAGAAAGCACTTATGCCACCTCCCAGGTTGGGGTGCAGCCTACTCCTGCACAGTCCCTGTTGTACAGTGTGGTCCACCAAGCAAAGCAGCTGCCATCTTCATCAGGTCAGCTACTCCTGAGCTCAAGACTGCATCCTCAGTTGGGGTTTACTGGCCATTGACATTCCCTCATAGATAAAGGGGGCGGGGAGGGTCGTTGACTCTCACCTGAGGCTCCAGCAAATTCTTCCAGTCATCTTCATGCAATCTCCCCCCTAACTGTACATGGCTTTGGAGGTCTCGTGAGGTATCTAGGCTGGGGAAGATTAACTGAGGGGCTCTCTTGATTCTGCTGTGAAGAAGTGCTCATCATGGGAGCACATTTTCCCAGGGCAGCTGCTTTTGGGTCCCCCATGCTCTGGTCACTAATCCCTCACCCATGTTCTATAAATAAGCCCAATAAGCTTGCTTCTCCCCAAGGTGAAGTGGCTTTGTACTTTGGTTTGTCACTGGGACCTTTTGAAGAGGGGGTAGGCTCTGCTTAGTCTCCTCAGGGAAGGAGTTCTCCCAATGATCCAATCACTTTCTTTTGTCTGGAGGCAAAGGGTCTGGTGAGAGATACCACGGCTCTGGAGTAGAAGTTAGAAAATTAAAATCTAACAGCCACACTCTCTCCTTGCTTTTGGAAATAAAACTATTGGAACATGGTGGTTTCAGTTACTCTTATTGTATTTATAGCTGCTGGGGTTTTGTTGTTGTTGTTTTGGTTTGGTTTTGGTTTTGGTTTTTTGTCACAGTGGTAGAAATGGGTAGTTGCTGCTACATGGCTGGCAAAGCTTATGATATTCCTATCCGGTGCTGCTCTGGGGGATAATGGGAGTTGGAAGGAGCCTGGGGTACTGGCTTTCTAAGCAGATTCTGAGCAAGACGCAGGCAAGAAAGACATCCTTCTTGTGTGGAGTCACTGATGTGTGGGCTCTGCCTGCTCTTGAGGTCAGACCTACTCTAAAGGTCCAGTTCTAGAGAGAGCAGGAACATAGTGCTACCATCTGGGAAGCCTGTTCACCCAGGAATGAGGCTTGTCTCCAGGTTGGGGTCCAGGCAGGAGCCAGACTGACCTGCCTGGTCACTCAGACCTGTGACTCTGCATTGCCATCTGAGTGATGCTTCTTGTATAGAGTGGAGAGGCCTTTCTCTCCCCCAGAAGATGGCAAAACAAGGAGGGAAAGGGGAAAGGGACATCCCGGCAGCTGGCTCTCGTGCCAGCCTGCTGGCATCACAGTCTCAAGGCTCTTGAACCCATCAGACTTGGCAACTTGAGCCCAGGGTTTTGTCAATTACTGGGGCATGTCGATTACCAGCTGGCGCCATCTAGATAAGTCAGCTGCTGTCTCTCCCCAGCTTCAGGATACTACTACCTGTGAAATGTGATCCAGGTCAGCAAGACCTTCAGCCCTGCGACACACCACTGCCCTCTAGTGTCACCTATGGACACATATTCCCCATGTCTGTTCCCAAGAAGCCCTGGGTTCCAGTCCTCCAAAGCCTAACCTTGATGGCCTGGCTGTCCCTGGGAGCGACCTGTTCATTGCAGATGGGAATGAACTATCTTTCTCTGCCTTTCTGGAGGTTGTGGCCTAAGCGGTGTTGAGGTGGTGGGAGACCCAGAAGGTTTGCTTCTGTGTGGAACTAGCAGCCTTAATGGACCAATTGCCAGAGCAGTATAAAGAGGGCTGCATCCTCGAGGAGACTCACATCTCTGGGAGCCATTGATCTGACGGAACTTTCTTGGAAGCTGTGTTTGCAGCAGCAGTGAGGGCCAGCTGCCTCCTCACCTCAGCCTGGGTGTGGAAGACGTGCTTGCTGAAGCCTAGAAAATGCAGCAGAGGAGCCGAGCCTTCAGCTCATGCTTTAAGTTACTCTTTAACTACTTTGCACTCCACGTGGCTCTTTCTCACCTTGGGCGTTTATGTCTAGCCCTTCCTTGATGGTCCCACTGGTTCTCCTTCGGGACCTCCTTCCCTGCAGAACAGGGCTGTCTCTCTTCCCAACTTTTGCCTTCTTTCACTCGAGTTGCCCTGAGTGGGATTTCTCTGGAAATCTGGACTGTTAGTGCTGAGGTTAAACCAGAGTCTGCCAAAGGTGTGTATGTGCTTGTATGGTCTCTGGTTTGCTGGGTGACCTCAGGTAAGTTAGTTAACATCTCTGGGTTTTACTTGAGTGACCTGATGAGGCAGGAGTAAATGAAGCATAGAAAGGCCTTGGAAGGTGCTGATCCTGTGTGTCATGCCATATACCACCAGAGGGGACCAGAGATAACCAGTCAGGACAAACATGAATAAAGCTTAACTGTCAAAACCTATTGGTTTGGCATTTTTAAAAAATTATCTATTAAGCATGCACTGTTCTGCTAGCATGTGTGCCTGTAGGCCAGCAGAGGGCACCAGATCATATTACAGATGGTTGGGAGCCACCATGTGGTTGCTGGGAACTGAATTTACGACCTCAGGAAGAGCACACAGTACTCTTAACCTCTGAGCCATCTCTCTAGCCCTGGCTTGGCATTTTTTTAAAAGGAGGGAGATGTGAAGTCAAAGCTTCAAAGACAAAAGACAAAGCAGAACTGGGAGGATGGGGGCTGGGGAGCCAGGGTACTTCAGAATTCTGGGGGAAACCGGCTTCCCCAGGACCTTGTAGCCAGTGCTACTGTGGGGCTTCACATCTTCCTGCTGTGTAGCAATTTACTCTGACTTGAAACATTCCATATAGAAAGGAAACTCCAGCAATAAACAACAGGTAAGTCTCAGGAAATCCCTGAAACTTAGCAGAAGCCAAGGTCCCTCCCCTTTCAAGGTTGTGCAATCAATAAAGCTTGTTGAGGAGAAGAGACTCTGCTCTGTTGAGTCATGCAGCGAGCTCCAGAGGCCAGTCCTTATGAGTTGTCTTCCTTGCTGGGGTGGGCTGATGCAACTGCCCTTGAGTCATTTCTGCTCTGTAAGTAACCTCGATAATCTCATTGGTTTATCAAGTAGGGCTTTAGTCCATCCTGTGATCCCTGGGGTAAGTTTATTCATTTTACCAGAATAGTGTCATACAAGGCCTCTACCCTGAGATGTTGGCAAGTTTGTATCCCTGTCCTACTCTCTGTTTTATCATCTGTAACACAGTAACTAGCCCCCAGAGGCTGTATGGGAGCATTCTCCATATCAGTTAAAGTTAAAGCTTGCACACAGTAGGTGCAGAAATAAATAACCACAGCTGGGCTCATCAGAGAAAGGACCTTCAGGGGTCTGTTTAGTCCTCTTTTATTATATCCTCTGAGCTGAGAGGGATCCAAGGCCCTGGCATTGCAGGGGTGATGGCCTTGGGTGAGCCTTTCCCTGGGGAGCAGTTGGTGCTTTGCTGAGAGTCAGGGGTGAGACCCATAGACCTCCAGTCTGCAAGTTCCCAGGAACCACTGAGATCCCACATTTCGCATTCCACTTGGCTGCTTCTCCCTCCCTGAGCTCTGTGGAGCTGTGAAGTAGAAGAACTGGGCAGAGAGCGAGGGAGGGAGGCAAACAGGGAGGGAGGAGGTCTGGCTTCTCTACAGAGTGCCCTGGGGTTCCTGAAGACCATGAATTCATTAGCTGTTGCAGCTTCGAGAGTTGATTAAAAAGATGATGCCCCCCCCAACACACACTTTTCTTTCCTTTCTCTTTTCTCTTGGTTCTTTCAATTTTCAACCAGTGGTCCCTGGGGGCACAGCCAGTCTAGGCGAGCAAGGCTGTGCCTAAGGGATAGAGGTGGGGACCATGGGGCTCCTGTGCTCCTTCTCACTTCCTCCCCCCTTCCCTCTCCTTCCCTCCTTCTGGTCCTCCTCTTTTTCCCCCTCCCCTTCCTTTTCTTCTCTCTGCTCCCCCTCCCCTGTGCACCCCTGTTTTGCTCATCCCCCAGGCCAGAATTGGACTCACCTGCCGCGCACAGCGGTTGCCTGATTAAGGGCAGATTGATTGGCCTCAACTCTCATTAGCATATAGTTAGCAGTGACCCTCTGCCTAGCCTGCCGCCTTGGCTAACCCAAATGGATCCGAATGGATCCGCTGCTGGTGGGAAGATGCTGGCTCAGGTCAGGAACTCGGCTTGGGGACAGAGGGGGCCTCCTGTGAGGGAGGGGTGGGAGCTGGAGAGTGAGCCTGCAGGCGGCCAGACACACTCTCCCGCTGCTCTCCCGCTCTCCCCTCTGAGTCCTGGGAGCTCAGCCAGGGAAGGAGTAGAGGGGGGTCAGGTCTGGAAGCCCCTTCTGACTTCTTCACTCTTTACTCTGCTGCAGAAGTAGTTCAGGGCTTTTGGCTTATTTGATGCCTGGACCCTGCTTGGCTCTCATGAACAGAGATGGGGTAGGGCTATATGGGTCCCTCAGCCTCTGTAGGAATAAATTCTTTTTTTTTTTTTTTTGCTTGGATTTGCTCAGTGCTAGGGAATAAATTCTTAAGCTTCTGTCCCCACCAGAAAAAGCCCTCCTTCTGTTTTCTTAGTGACCATAAAAGGTACAGTGTCGTCATACAAAGCAAAATCCAGAAACACAAGTAGATGGGTAGAGTAGACACCCACAGAGCCCTGGATCAGGGGAGGTGTCCGGCCTGGCAGCTGAGGGCTGTGGAGTCCTAAGGGTGTGGTAGGAGCCTTTGGGTGGGTCTTAGACTTTCTCCGGTCCCCTGTGCTGACCGAGTATATGGCCAGACCAACCTGCACCAGGTGGTGGTGGTGGTGGTGGTGTGTGTATGGTCTCTTTGTAGTTATCTTTCAAAGACTTGTTTTTAAATTTTGGATGTGTGTGTGTGCACATGATTCCAGGTACCCTGGAAGGTCAAATACATCTGGTCCTCTGCAGCTGGAGTCACAGGCACTGGGAGGCACTGGCAACTGAACCTGGGTCTTCTGCAAGAGGAGTATGCACGCTCTTGACTGCTCAGCCAACTCCCCAGTACACAGGCACATTCTTTGCAAACATGTGAATAGGGCTGTCATCAGCCCTCCCAGTTGCAGGGACCTCATCCGCTGGTCCATCCCAGCCTCACCAGGGCACTGTGTAGCTCCTGGGATGTGGCTGCTGTGCAGATGTCGGCTGAGTTAATCCAGTTTAGACTCCAGGTAAACTGGAGTTTAGGGACCCTGGCTCTTTTCTGTGGCTTTGGCCTGAGCTTTTAGAAGGTAACAGGGTAGATGAAGTCAAGCCCAGACAACCCTCTGGAGGGGAGATATGGGTGGGGAAGAGAAAAAAGCTGATAAGCCATCTCTGGTCAATGGAACTGATGACCCTGTTGCACTGGCTAGATGTCCACCTCCCAAGCCATGGTCTGGAGTCCCAGGCATTTGGAGCCCCCTGGGTCATGCCGCTCCAAGCTCAGGCTCGGGTAGGCCTGGGGGAAAACTGTTGGCTTGGTCCTGTTGGTGGGTAAGCAAACAGGATCCCCTGTGCCCTGCAAGCCTCGGGAACAAGGCAGGCCTGTGGACATTCAGCTTCAATACCTGGGCTTGTCGATTCTCTGGCAAAGCCAGACAGTGCCAGTCAAGGAGGTGAGGCAGTCCCAGCTGGCTGGACCCGAGAGGCTTCCTGTGAAGTTGCAGCCCTTTGAGACACTACTGACTAATAAGATCTCCTTCTCTTTCTAAGCCGAATGAGTCAGTCACTTCATATAGGATCCCATCTGTCTGTTCCATCCCTGCCAGTCGGTTTCTAGGCTTCTGGCCAATTAAAAAAAAAAACCCAACTAGCTTTGTATGAATCTACTGAACAGCTAGTCCTGGTGAACAGTGTTTTGCCTCTGTAGAAGGAGGCCTCTTGGCTGCCCTTGTCGATCCTGCCTTGGAGAGAATCTCAAGTGGTGTGGATAGAAAGCCCCAGTGGTGTCCAGCCAGGAGGCAGTAAATGGCAAAGCGATGGACCCTGGCTAAATAGGACCCATCATCAGGGGGCTGTATGGTACAGGAACTGGGGATCTCGTTGTCCTTGAGTCTGTTTGAGTTTTGGTACTTGGCACTCCAGAGGGACTCTGGAGGGACTCTGTCCTCATGCCTGACATAATTGGGGGGGCAGGTACGAAGAGCCTAGCTCATCACCAGAACTGGTCAATCATGGGGTTTTCGGTCTCTTTTGTGCATCTCAGTCAGTTGATAATGTCCCAGGGTTGCCTGAGACTGAGCAAGCTGCTGAAGTCAAGGGCATGGGCTGGGGCACCTGAGCGCTGCTGGTGGCAGGCGACAGTGTTCCTGTGGGTAGCCACCCCAAGGCAGATTTCAGCAGAGTTAGCAAACTCCTCCTTTAAGGCTTGGGAGAACTGTCCATGTGGATGACGGGGGCAGAGCTGCTCGGGGTGAGGACTGGGTAGTGGTTTTGATAGCAGAAGCCTCAACTCCAGAGGCTCCAGCAGGCTGAGCTCAGCCAGCACCCTAGGACCTCCTGTATGCCAACTGACGAAGGTAGGGGTGGTGAAAAGAGAGAAGCTGTTTCACCAACGTGCATACTCTGGAGTGCAGATAAAGGGGCCCCAGGTCCAACTTCAGGGCACTGATGTGAGCTCTAGATTCAAATAGAAGTGGGAGAAGGGTCAGAGATGTGCCTGACTCGGCCGCTAAGGGTGCATGCTGCTCTGTAGAGGATGCAAGTTCGGTTCCCAGCACCCACATGGAGCTCACAACTGCCTGTACCTCCAGCCCCAGAGGATGCGATGCCACAGACTCTCACACTCATACAGCATCACTCAGACACGCACTTCCTTTGTTTTGTTTTTGCTTTTCAAGACAGGTTTCTCTGTGTAACAGCTCTGACTATGTTGGCACTCACTCTGTAGATCAGGCTGGCCTCGAACTCCTAGATCTGTCTGCCTTTGAGTGCTGGGATTAAAGGCATGGGTCACCACTGCCTGGCTAGATACATATTCTTACACATAAATAAAAATAATGAAAATAAATCTTTTATTAAAAAGTGTGCCGGGGACTGGAGAGATGGCTTGGCGGTTAAGAGCACTGGCTGCTCTTCCAAAGGACTTGGATTCAATTCCTAGCACCCACATGGCAGCTTACCATTATCTGTAATTGCAACTCCAGGAGTCCCAACACCTTTATAGAGACACACAGGCAGGCAAAAACAGCAGTGCACATAAAATAAAACAATAATAATAACGTTTTTTTTTTTTAAAAAAAAGTGTGTCTGGGGGCTGGAGAGATGGCTCAGAGGTTAAGAGCAGTGACTGTTCTTCCAGAGGTCCTGAGTTCAAGACCCAGCAACCACATGGTGGCTCACAACCATCTATGAGATCTGGTGCCCTCTTCTGACTTGCAGGTGTACATGCAGATAGAACGTTGTATAGATAATAAATAAAAAAAAATTTTTTTTAAAAAGTGTGTCTGCTTAATCAGTCCCGGCCAGGTGTGATCTTCCTTATCACTGTCTTGGGTCTACAGGGCGCCCCAGGAAAGTCCTTATTGCCTGAGGGGACAAGCTGGTTCTCGGGAGGTGGACACTCAGTTCCAGGGTGGATACTCACCCTCGAGGACAATCAGCATCATCTGGCAGGGCTCTGTCCCTTTCTGGAACCCAAGGTAACTGCATGCTGAGGACAATGGCTGGTGATTTGTAGGCACCTTCACAGCATCTGTGACAGAGCACAGGAAGCTGGTAGTAAGATGCCCCTGTGACCTTTACCTTTGTGATGCTGGCCTTGAAAGAGAGTGAGAAGTTAGTCATTATGGTTCTAGGGGGGTAACAAGTCTGCAGGCACGTGACCCACGGAAAATTGACAGACAAAGCCTCATCCTGCCTTTATTTACCTGGGTCTGCATAAGGAATCACTCTTTGTAGCAGAAGTCACTTCTAGGTGCTTTATAAGGTGTGTAAGAGCCCTGTGCCCATCCCGCCATAAGCAAAAGATCTTTGGCAATGCCAGTTAGAGGCGGCCCTGGGAAGCACAGATCGAAGTTGTCCACAAAGGAAGTGGGAACTGAACCATGCATCTGGGAACTACCTAGTGAAGGGGAACCCCTAGCAGGATGTCAATCAACCTCATCCTGCTACCCCCTTCTTTCAAAACATTTTTCATCATCGATGTGTGTGTGTGTGCGCGCGCGTGCACATGCTTGCATGTGTGTGTGAGAACTGGGTGTGAGTGTGGAGGACAAGGACAGCCGGTGGGAGTCACTTCTCTCCTTCCACTGTGTGGGTCCTGGGGATTGAACTCAGGTCATCAGGCTTGGTGGTAACTGTCTTTACTGGCGAAGGCCTCTCAGTGCCCACACACTCCTCTTCGGGTCCCTGGTGCACACCATCGATTCCTGGGTCTGGCAGTCTTCACCATGCCGCATAAGAGCCTGACCTGCCTACCGGTCCAGCCCCATCTCAGGTTCCCACTGGGATCTCCTATGCCTCTATGTACTATACCAGTGCCTTTGCACAGGAAGTGCCTTCTGTTCTAGAATGCTCTACTTCCATCTCCAGACGCTGACCTTCAGCTTAATTCTCTGAGGCCTCCCAGTCCTCTTGCCCTGGCTAGAAAGACCATGATGCGCGCCTGTGTTGTCAGCTGTATCTCAGACAGAGTGACAGAAAGAGGACTCTGACACCCAGAGACTGGGTGCGGACCCCGCCTGGCACAGGCGCCCTATGGGCAAGGGTACTCAGGGAGTGCCACTCTCTCTTTCCAGTTCTGAATGCCTCTCAGCTCTGGCTAGAGGCCAACTGGAGGCAGGGTGAAGGATTTTCTTCGGCTTCCCTAGAACTGTCCAACGCAGCAGCTGCCTCGAGCTGGCAGGGTGGTGAGGTCCTGTGGGGACCTGGAAGGCATTCAGGCCACAGACTTGCAAGGCTCAGCTGGTAGCAGGCTCTGCTCCAGCCGAGTGACCTCTACCTGTGACCCCTCTGGCCATGCTGTGTCCTCAGCCAGCAGAGACTGGGGAACACCAAAGAGGATTGTAGTCTCCTCCGGACCTGAAACCTTCCCTGTGCCTCCAGGGACTCAGGGATCCCCCAGATCATCCCCCTTCATCAGATACTGATAAGGTCTCTGGCTAACACTAACCATCAGCAGGGGCTGAGCATTAGACTTGAGACCAGACACTGAGCTTCCCCGTCTGTGCACTGTGCACAGCGGCCCTTGACAGTCCTCAGTTTTCTTATCTGTACATTGTGCACAGCAGCTCCTATCTGTGCTCTCTGTACACAGTGGCTCCTGGCAGGTGCAATGAAGATGCACCTGGTACACGGGGCTGAGGTGGCCCAGCAGTTAATTAAAACATTTATTGCTCTTGCAGAGGACCCAGCTCAGGCACATCAGAGGGCTTATAACCACCTGTAATTCCTGCTCCAGGGGATCTGGCGCCCTCTTCTGGCTTCCACTGACACCTACAGTCATGTGCATATACTTAGACACAGAAACACGCGTGCACAGAAACACACACACTTTACACGATAAGTCTTTTTTAAAAAGTGTCTGGCGCTCAGCAGGCCTTGACGCTGTCCCCTCTTTCTTCTGCCCCTGCATTGTGCTGCTTTCCCAAGGCATTGTCCCCATCACCTCCACGCTGTAAGCACACACGGCTGTTCCCTCATCTTAGAAGTGGGTTCCCAGGCCCTTCTGACAAACTGACAGACACACTCTGTCAAGAGTGATCTTCAACAAAGAAAGTGGGCACTGATGGTCACCTCAGCCCTGGCATCTGCAGGGAGAGCTTTGGGGTGTGGAGATGTTCTGACTGAGAGTGCTTCAGACACAGAACAGGATGATGGAAAGAGGGAGAAACTAGAGGCACTGGGGTACGCGAAACATGTCATAGGAAGTCCCAGCTTCTCCACTGCCAGGCTGTGTGACATTGGCCAAGTCTCTTGACTTCTCTGAGCTTCCTGGTCTCTGAAGTGCAGGCAATAATTGGGTAATTCTCATCTCTGGGGTCCTCCAGTAGAGCCCACCATATCTCAGAGACTTGACGCACTGCGGGCACAACCTCCATTGCATTTGTTCTTATGAGTAGGGATTGGTGTGTGTTCAACAAATTCAACAGTCTGAAACCTGACTCCCTAGAAGCATGCCTGAGAGGACTCAGCAGATGCCCGTGAATCCAGTTTCTCTGAGACTCGCTGGGTTCCATGCTCTGGCTCTGGCTAAGCAGGTTTGCAGCTGAAAGGGTTTCCATAGGGAGATAGAGCCAGCCAGGCCAGGAGACTCGGTCAAGGTCACAAAGTCCCAGCACCTCCCTTTCTTCCTATGCCAAACCTCCTTCCCCCAAAGCTAGCACAAGTTTCCCAGGGCCTGGCCAGTGGGAACACTGTAAGCCCAAGTGACAGGAATAGGCCGGGAAGGTGGAGAGCAGCAGGCAGGGAGTCCTCTGGGCATCCGGCAGCTCAGAGCATGAGACAGCTGGAATTCTCCAGTCCTGTCTGCAGGAGCAGCAACCCTGGCCAGCCCACCACTCCACACAGAACACCTGGCAGTCACACAGCGACAGTTTCCAAAGGTTCTCAGGAGGAGCGAAGGTACCTGGAAGCCGGGGGCTCCTGAGCTCAGGTTCCACAGCCTCCTAGCTCCTGTGTCCCAGTCTGAGGCCAAGGGTCATTAGAAAGTAGGGGTTACTAAGCTCAGACTCTACAGCTGCTTGACTTCATCCTTCTGGCACCCAGCAGGAGGAAGCCTGCAGTTGGGACCAGGAGGGTAGGACGAACAACAGAGTGCTTCTGTCCTTGTCCCATATCCACAGTGGTAGAGGAGTGCTAGGAGGGGTGTGTGTGTGTGTGTGTGTGTGAGGGTGTCAGAAAAACTAAGTGAAGGCAGAGGGGACAATACAGATGGTGGAAGATGAGAAGAGACACTATCTCTCGAGAAAAAGTAAATCACAAAATGCAGACTAATGAGTGGACTTAGAATGTATAACGTGAAATGAGGTCACAATCTCAGAAAGAAAAACACACGTGTGGGTGCCGTATAACACTCAGAAAGAGAACAAGAGAAGCTTAATATTATGGGATGAGGAAGGGCCAAGCAGGTGATGGACACGAATTGGAGAAGGTAGAAAGTTGATAGTCTTTCTAGATCTAACTCTTCATTGATTTTCATTTTGGGTGGTGGATAAGTGCATAAAATATATATTTGACCGTGAAAGTGTAAACCAACCCGAAGCCCCACAGCTTCTGTCCAAACGGTCACTCTGACTACATAGGCAGTCACTCAGTTGTACAGTCTTTATGTGTGATTTTTTTTTTAAATTTTGCAGCTTTTTCTATAATAAAATTTTTGTTGTTGTTGTTTAGTTTTTTAATGCTCCTGGGTGGTGTGTGTGTTTGCGTGTGTGCATGCATGTGTGTATGTATGTGTGAAGGGTCTTCTCAATTCCTTGCCTCCATTCCTCCAATTTCAGGTCTCAGAGCACTGAGGGCTGAGTCCTCTGCCACCGTTCTCAGCAGACATCACTAATCGATCTGGGTGCTCCTTGCCTTGAAGCCACTCTCCTGTGCTTCCAGAACCATAATTAGAAATTAGGACACACTAGTTAGTATGTGGAACCGTTGATGGCATGATGCCTGGCACCGACACATTCCACACGAGGTCTCAGGGCTGAGGTGAAAGGTCCTTGAGTCGCCTGGGTGAGAGACTGGGACAAAGGCCGACATGGTAAGCTGGAGTCATGGCCCGTCTCCTGCCCAAATGTTTATATGGAGTGTTATCTAAAGCTAACTGATAGGATAACATATACATTTAGATTCTAGGGAGCCTAATTTGGAGACCCCAGGAGTCTCTGGCCTGGACAGACTGTCTCTGAGGATGCTTCATAGTGCAGCTGGAAGTTGGCACCCTAATGGCTTCAGGATGGGGCTGGTTAACCATTATGTGATAAGGGCTGGCCAATTTTCATGATGGTGCCTTGGGGGAACAAGGACTGTTTTGCTTGCCCTGTGGATGACAGTCAATGAAGCAAAAGTTGGGAAAAAACAAAAGAGAATTGAGATACAATGTGGTCCAAACTGTGTCAGCCTCTGCAGGAAAGCTCAAGGGATGCTTCTGGGAGGCAAGGAGGCAATTGGAGGTTAGGAAAGGTGACGTCATCACTGCTCTGCACACACAGGATCCAGTAGGCTCTTTTGAACTTGAGTTCTAAAGGTAGAGTGTGGGCTCTTGTTCATATCCAATGAAAAAGTTCATAGCGTTACCCCACTTCAGCCAACTGGGAGTGCGTCAAGAATGTGGCTTGGTTGTCCGTGAGTATGTGCAAGTGTGTGAACGAATGCCTCTGAGTGAATGGATTTTCACAGACTTAAAACCAGAATCCCTGCAGCCACCACCTGAGAAGCCACCTGGAGCCTGTCTGTCCAGCACATGGGTGGAATTGCATAGGGTGAATCCTTTTTATGTCGGCTTCTGCGCCCAGTCCATGTTTGGGAGACTCATCCATCTCAATGGTGGATGGTCTGTTTTCTCTCTGTGTAGTGGTACAGTGGGAGGGAAGACCACGCTTCCTCTTGGGTCCCATTCTTGGGTTTCTGGGCGACTGTGAACAGAGCTGGCAAAGGAAGGTCTCTTCCCGACATGTGTGTTACTAGCTGGAGCCTAGTTCCGGGACCCTGGTGTGTGCTCTGCTCCATCAGGCATTGTCGAAACTTTCTAAAGGGTCGTTCCACATCCCGCCGGCTAGTGGAGGGAGCGGGCTGTGATTGGCCCACATCCTTGCCCTCTACGGGTCCTTTCCATGCCAGGAATCCTGGCAGCTGTGGATCGGTGTCACACTGTGGCTTGTGCCTGTGTTTCCGTGATGACCAGTCGGTTTCTTAAGCACTGAAATCTTAGCAGCCTCTGGAAGAGCCTGCCCAGCCCGGCTATCTCTGACCCTGATCAGCGACCCTCGCTGACTTGTCTTTTGTCTTGTTTCACACAAAGCTCCTTATACCGAGCAGTCTCCTTGCTAAGGGTCACCTTTTCACTCTGGTGGACAAACCTCAGCACAGCTTGGTGTGCTCCTTTTCCCTCCTATGGCCGGTGCTGTCTGCGTCCCATTGCGGACCCTTCACTAACCTCGAAGCACCACCCTCCTTGTCTTGCAGACAACCCTCCAGTCCTTCCAGGCTGGACTTTGCTCATCTGTGAGGATGCTTTGAGAGAATGCTGCCCCTATGGCAGTGGAGTTGCCCACACTGCATTCTGAGCAGGGAATGCCGGGGTCCGGATTTGTTCCCTGTTTTGTGGCTCAGTTTATTTGTCCTTATGTGGCTCTTACATAATGGGGTCTCATGTAGCCCAGGCTGTCCTTGAACTCTCTATGTAGTTGAGGCTGACCCTGAACTCCTGATCCTATTGCTTCTACCACCCACATACTAGGATAACAAACATGTACCACCAGGCATGGCTTGACCTAAGGAGGCTTTGATGCAGTGGCTGAGACTCCTGCACCCAAGGTGACTTTCCCTCACAAATATAGTGCTGGCATTAATTATTCAGTCTGAGAATTCCAGAACGCACTCAGAAGACACGGGCTGGGCTTTTTGTTGTTGCCCCCCCACCCCGTCCATCAAAACTGCATCTGGCAGAGACACAGAAAGATGGACATCTGGGAGGGGTGGAAAGAGGAGCTCTGGTGACTCCAGGACTTGTGCAAAGGGTTCTAGGCCCGTCACGGTGCCTTTGATTCCTCTCTGACAGCTGCTGATGAATTGATCTGGCACTGTGCATAATTCATGAGTCCCCAGTAGCCATGAATTCTGAGCAGATCTTTGCCACAGTAGGGGCGAAACTGGGTTGGAGAGAGGGACGTGGTATATGAGGCCTTCGGCTACCCATGCCCACTGTTCCGCTGCTGCAGTCACGGGAGATGCTTTCAAGAAGGTGTGAGGAAGCAAAGGAGGCTCCAGGGCTTGGAGAATGCGGCCCATGAAGAGAGGTGATTATTTGTCTGGGTTCTCAGATGGCCTGAGACACCATCCCACTATTGCCCTTAAGCCAGAGCACACCCTCCAGAGAACACCAGGGACCCCTCGGGCTACCTCAGCACACACAGCCAGCTGGAATCCCTGGGGCAGGTGGCTGGCTCTGCAGCCAGTGCCCTACTCTCCCCCAATAAGAACAAGGCTGGCAAAATGGCACAGCAGGTAAAGTGCTTGCTAGGCAGCATGAGGACAAGAGTTTGGATTCCCAGCACCCACAAATAAGCCAGGCTTAGGGGTGAAATCTGTAACTCTAGTGCTGAAGGGAGGGGTGTTAGAGACAGCTGGATCCTGGGGTTCAGTGGCCAGCTAGTGAGGTTTAATGAAAGACTTTGTCTCAAAAAACAAGGGCTAGTAAGATGGCTCAGCAGGTGAGACCAGTTGTTGCCATGCCTGATGACCCAAGCCCATGCCCAGGAGCCATATGGTGAAAAGAAAGAGCCAACTCTCGTAAGCTGTCCTCTGACCTCTACACATGAAGTATGGCATTTATCCCCCCCCCCCCATTGCCCAGTGGATAAAGTCTAAAATAAGGTAGAGAATCAGGTAAGGAAGGGTATCTCTGGCTTCTTCACACCACCTTCCCAGGCACATGCACATGTATTCATGCATGCATGAAACACACAAATACCCCCCCCCCACATTACAAGCTTGAGACCCTCAGAAAAGGACTTCATTGCATACACAGTTGAGCCCTGATTTATCTACCAGAGGTGATAGCCTTGGGTTGAGTGACCCCATCCTGCTTGGCTCCCTAAGCTGGGGGTTGTCTATCTTGGAGTGTAACCTTAGGCAGGCCCTTGAAACCAACAGTATACTCTGGCTGAAGCTTGGAGCAGGATCCAAACTAAATCAAGAAGCCCAAAACACATTTGCCAGCTGTTGCGATGCCATTCAAACGTGGTGACGTCAGGCTCCCAAACCCAGCAAAAGCAAATGCCGCCGGCACTGTGGTGTTGCCTCCCCCACCTCCCTCCATTGGCTTTCGTTCTTTTTAATCTGGAGTCTTGCTACATTGCCCAGGCTGGCCTTGAACTCTTGGGCCTAAATGTTCCTCCTGCCTCAACCTCGCAAGTAACTGAAACTACAGCATGTGGCGCAGCACACCTGCCCTACAGACTTAAAAGGGAAGCATCGACCACTAATGGACTCAGGTTTGGGGGCTGAGAAGGATCACAGATACATCCAATCTTCCTAAAATGGCCCAGGTAGTCACTGCCTGGTTAGAGACAGGTGCTGGGCGAGTGGGGTGGGGGTGAGGGGAACCTGACACTGCTCCTGACTTTCGGACTGGAGCCTAGCCAGAGGTGTTTTTCAAATAATTAGACTGTTCCTTTTTCTTTTCTTCCATTTCTATTTTGGTTGAGAACATTGATTTTTTTTCTCATAGTATAGACTTTTTTTTTTCAAACTGCAAAAGCAAGCAATGCATACATCAATGTTTTATTGTTCTCTATGCTTTTCTGTATTTAAGTTTTTTCAACATTAAAAAACTTGTGTATGTGCTGGGCAGTGGTGGCACACGCCTTTAATCCCAGCAGTTGGGAGGCAGAGGCAGGCGGATCTCTGTGAGTTCGAGACCAGCCTGGTCTACAAGAGCTAGTTCCAGGACAGGCTCCAAAGCTACAGAGAAACCCTGTCTCGAAAAACCAAAACAAACAAGCAAACAAACAAAACGTGTGTGTGTGTGCGCGCGCGCGCGCATGTGTGTGTTTTAAGCCCCCTAAAGTGGAAAACAGAGAAGCTGAAAGAGGGGCTGGAATGATGGCCCAGTGGTTAAGAGCGCTTGCTGCTCTCACAAGGACCGGAGTTTGGAGTTCTCTCAGGTCAGGTAGCTCACAACTGCCTCTAACTTCAGCTCCATGGGATCGGATACTCTCTTCTGGCTTCCATGGACTATATGCATATACCCTCTCCCACCCCACACAAATGAAAATAAACCTTAAGAAAAGAAGGGGGGCAAAATTCTCTGTATGGTTGTGCACACCTTTAATCCAAGAGCTCGGGAGGTAGAAACAGTGAAGCAGCAGGTGGGTCTCTGTGAGTTAAGACCAGCCTGGTCTACATTGTAAGTTTCAGGTCAGCCAAGACTACATAGTAAGCCTTTGTTTGTCTTAAACAAACAAACAAAAAATAAATAACACAAAAACAAATAGCCAACACAAATAAAAAAGCCGCCCCTCCCACTCCCAAGGCCTGTCTTCTAGGAGGACCATGGCAATATGAGCAGAGACATCCTACCAGAACTGGCTGGTTTTTCTACTGTGATAAAAACATATAAACTTTATTTGCTTTTTTGAGATGAGCTCTCACATAGCCCAGGCTGGCCCTGAACTCGTTTCTCCTGCCTCTGTTTTCCAAGGGCTGGGATTATAGGCGTACATCATGATGCTAGGTGAAAATCTGCATTTTAGCCATATTTTAGCAAACATTCCCATGACAGTAAGCATATGCACACTACAGTCACCACCATCTCGCTCAAGAACCTCCTCTCCTTCCTATTACTCTCGACCTCCACCGTCCCACTCCCCTGCCCTGGGAGAACAGCTGTTTCTGGAGCAGTGGATGGGGCTGGAGACTCCTCATTGTTTTGTTCTTGTGAATTAACCGTAGGTATCAATGCGGCAAGAGTTAAAAGTCCCATAGCTAGGTGAGAGTCCTACACCCTCGGTGTCGCTGGAAGAAATGAATGAAAACTAATGCAGAAGTGTCCCTGCTCACGGACAGGAAGGCTGCCGTCCTGGGCAGGCACTGCCTCTCCCTGATTACTATTTAAATTCAGTGCATTCACAATCAGTAAGTTTTTCCTTTTTAACAGAATTTAATAAACTGATGCAGAGAGGAAAGGGCAACGTGTGGGTCGCGACCCCTTAGATTCAAACGATTCCTTCACAGGGTTCCCCTAAGACTATCAGAAAACACAGAGATTTATGTTATGACACAGAACTGTAGCGAAATTACAGTTATGAAGGAGCAACGAAAACAGTTTTTTGGTTGGGGTCACCACCGCATGAGGACCTGAATTAAAGGCTCGCAGCATTGGGAAGGTTGAGAAGCACTGCGAGGAAGTAGCTCAGGTAAGGTGCAGTGGAACAGGACAGGCAGCATTCACCATATTAGAGAAAATGGACACGTGCAGTGAGTCTGCACCAAAAGAGCACGGAGGGAAACCGTAGTCTGGGAGAGGGGAGAGGATTGGGGCAGAGCATCTACTGAGTGGTTGCCCAAGAGGACTGAGAGAGAGGTGCCAGGAAGATGTTCTTGGGAGTTGGCCTGGGAGACAGCACATAGCAATAGAGGGCCCATGGCAAGAGCCGGATCCAGGAGAGAAAGTCAGAGAGCAACACAGGAAGCAGATAAAAGAAGGGCTAGCGACCGGCCGTCCTGAGGGCTGTGGGTCTGTCCTCCCGTATCTGCCAAGATGTTGCCAGCAACAGAAAGCAGCTCAGACTGATGTTAGGAAGAGTGGAGGCTGGTGGAGCCGGCTGTGGTGGAGGTGGCTGTGGTGGAGTTGGCTGTGGTGGAGTTGGCTGTGGTGGAGCCGGCTACGGTGATGCCCGCCCACAATCTCGTCAGTACTGGAGAAATAGGGAGCTACTGCCTCTAAGCAATAAATCAGAACATATTGTATAGAATTCTTAACTAATTTAGCAGAACATCTTTTTTTTTTTAAAGTTAGTTAAAAAGAGTTATGGAAAAGAATGTTACAGTGGGGCCACAAGAAAAGCAAGCACCCGTTGGATGATCGTGACATTACAAACAACTGTTACCATACAGTTGTCAACCCGGCAGGCTCTGGACTCACCTCAGAGACAAGCCTCCGGCTCGCCTGGGAGGGATTGTTTAGCCTCCGGCTTGCCTGGGAGGGATATGTTTATTAGGTGAATTGAACAATCAGCCTGAAAGTGGGTGGTGACTTTCTAGGACAAGGCCCTAGATAGCATTAAAAAGGGAGGTCAAGGCCCTTGGGATGGCTCAGTGGGTAAAACTGCTTGATGACCTGATGACCTGAGTTCAATTCCCTGAACCAACATGATGGAAGGAAGCAACAGACTCCCACAAGTTGTCTTTTGCGCGTGCACACGCACACAAATGAATGAATGAATGAATGCATGAATGTAGGAATGAATGAATAAACAAGCAAACAAACAAGCTGGGCATGGAGGTGCATGCCTTTAACCCCAGCACTGGGAGGCAGGGGCGGGTGAATCTCTCTGAGTTCGAGGCCAGCCTGGTCTATAAAGCAAGTTCCAGGACAACCAGGACTGTTACACGGAGAAACCCTGTCTTGAAAACCAACCAACCAACAAGCAATATTTTTAAAAGAAAGCTAGTTGAGCACAGCAGTCATTGTCTGTTTTCTGATTTTAGAGACTACACGACTAGGCCCTGCCACCCTGACTTCCGCTCAGACTGTGTCGGAACAAGCCTTCCTCCCTCACTCTGCTTCTGTGGTGTGTTTTATCACTGCAATAGGGAAAAGAAACGAAAACACTTTCAAATGTTGACAGGAGTGTGGAGAAATGGAGTGTGAGCTCCATTTGGGGAATGAGAATGAAGCAGCTCTTGTATGAAACAGGGTTAAGGATCCTCAAAAAGGCCCAGCTGAGTGCCAGTGAGGTGGCCTAACAGGTGAGGAGGCGAGGAGGCAAGGAGGCGAGGAGGTGAGGAGGGTTGCCAGCAATGACAACCTGAGCCTGACCCCCAGGGCCACACGGCAGAAGGAGGGAAACAATTCCCAAACATTGTCCTCTGATCTCCACACACATGCCATGGCATGTGCACCCCCACGTATATGCACACAATAGATAAATAGAAAAAAATAAAAGCAGCCTGCAGCTAGAGCTAGGATGAGCAGCTAGCAGGGGATGACGAAGGATACAGGGACTTGGGCACCCACCACCACCGCAGCATCAATGCAGCCCGGGAGGCAGTGGCCCCCACACACCTCAGATCGATGGCGGGGTGGAAAAGTGGGTATCTTCATGGTAGAATGTCACTCACTCTGGAGAAGGAAAGACCTGGTGACATATGCTCCAGCACGGATGAGCCTTGTGGACGGACGTTCTGCTAAATAAGAAATAGGCAGTCAGTAAAGGTCAAACGTGGACAGGTCCATCCAGGCAAGGGACCTGAGAGAGTCGAGTTTCAACACTGAGAGCAGAGCAGAGCAGAGCAGAGCGGAGGTTGGGACTGAAGGAGGGGCTGGTGTTTGTGGGGACTGCTGGGGAGGATGGAGAGTCTCGGAGATGGATGGCAGTGGCTGCTACCCTGTGATGGCTCTGTGCTCCACGCCACCCAAACCACACCCGGAGATGATAGATTTTATGTTACGCATATGTTAGCATAATAAAAGAATCAAAGAGGCGATGGAGAAGACAGGTGGGGAGGTCTGGGCAACAGGAGCGCCGGGCTCTCCTTCGCTCCTTAAAGAGCACTGTCCCGCAAGAAGGGGCCAGGGAGAAGGAGGCTGGCCCCTACACCACACTGTACCCCCGTGGCAGATAGGTGGTGTCCTTGATAGAAAGACAGGGAGGCTGGGAAGTGGTGGTGCACACCTTTGGGAGTCAGAGGCAGGCGGATCTCTGTGAGTTCGAGGCCAGTCTGGTCTACAAGAGCTAGTTCCAGGACAGGTACCAAAAACTACAGAGAAACCTTGTCTCGAAAATCAAAAAAAAAAAAAAAAAAAAAGAAAGAAAGAAAGAAAAAAAAGACAGGGAGGCAGAGGAGTGAGGGCCCCAGGTTGAGCCCTTGGAGGCAACTTGGAAAAGTGATATGGGAGTGTCCTCCTGGGAGGCTATCTTCATAAGAACATCACAGAGGCACCTCGATAAACTAAAGTGGTTATAATGCTGTTAGGCAGTGTTGCCTTACTGGACCATGGCATATAAACCACCTTTGATTGGTGGGGATTGCTTGGTGGTCCATGACAGGACAGAGACAGCCTGGATCTGTCTGTGACGAGGGCTATTGCCCAGAGGGCTTTGGAATACAGCTTCAGTCTCACTATGTGACTCAGTTTCCACAACTCCCTAAGTCAGTAAAAGGGATTCAGTCTGGGGTTTGCGGCATATGGTCACCATGGCAATGGTGAAGGAGTTTCATGTGTTTTAGGAATCACAGGTGTGCTGGTGACTGGGTGGTCTTGGGTACAGAGAGAAGGCCTAGGGCTGGGGTGTTGGGTTGCTGGAGGGTTGATTGACAGGAGACAGATGTTGCTGAGAGCCTGGAGGGAGGACTCAGGAGGGCTCAGTGTGATTGCAGTCTCACACCTGATGAGACAAGTGATTTCTGCCACTTCTGGTGTTCACTCTGAGAATGTGGGGTGGGTACCTTGCCCCTCTCCAGGAGAGTTACACAACGCTTGACTTCTAGACATGGTGCTGCCTCCTGAAGACAGGCTATCCGTCAGCTCACGCCTCAGCCAGCCTGGCCTCCTAAAGGCCACAGAATGAAAAGATGCCAATAAGATATTTACATTTCTCACAAGCATTTGCTGAACTGGACTTTCCTCTTATACCCCTCCACCCCTCCCAGATCCCCTATCCCTCTTCATCAATTGTTGGATGGAGGCTTTTGGGTTCAATTGGGGAAGGATTTTTTTCTTCTTCTTTTAATTTTCTGTATCGGGTTTAATTAAACCAAGGTATGCTTGACCCTGTCGGAGCACATCAAAATGGGCCACTTTGCTGCACAAGGAAAAACACCAGCATAAATTATTGATTCATCTTCATTGAAATTAATCTGCCAATGACTTTCCCTGGCTGGGGTTGGGGCAGGGACCTGGGGCACCCTGTGATGTGCCAACACAAACAGCATTTGAAAGTGCCGTCTCAGAGTGACATGAGATTGAGTCAAAGACAGCAAGAAGTGTCAACGATGGGCACACACACGGATGTCACTCAAAGACGGGCACACATTCAGATGCCACTCAAAGACAGGCACACATTCAGATGCCACTCAAAGATGGGCACACACTCAGATGATGCCACTTGTGACGGCTCAGATGAAGATTATAAAGTGGCCCACCTCCAGTTCCTGAGTCCTGCCTACCCACAGAATGCTGAGGTTTTAAGAGATGGGAGGGGAGAACAGGAACTTCATGCTGAGCTATTTGAAAATTAATTGGAAAAGACGAAGAAACACAAACTCCAAAATTGTCACCCAAAACAGTGTGTATCAAAGAAATTAAATCCCAAACTACAGACTATGGGACAAAGATAATTCCAGGCCCAGATTTCTCTTCTGTAACAACCCAAATCTAACAAACCCTAAGATGGTAGCTGGAAGGGACAGTCTCTGAGACATTCTATGAGGCTGTTGTGGCCTTAATGTCTGGCATTAGTGTTATGGTCAGGGAAGCAAAGAATATTGTGGGTCCCTGTGAAAGTCCTCAGGGAAATGTTAGCCACAGGCTCCCCAGCAAGAGTGGACTGCGCTTCAGGAAGGCAAAGTTGGTTTAATATTCAAAAGCCAATCAACACAGTAGAGGAGGAAGTCACAGGATTGTTGCTATAGATGCAGAAGAATCACCCAACACTATTCATGAAGAAAGCTCTTACAAAACCGGAGAAAGAAGGAGACTTTGTGCCTTGAGAACAGCTCTCAACTCTCTGTAGCTCCAGCTCTTGGGGTGCAGTGGCCCCTTCTGACCTCTCCAGGAACCCGCACTCATGCATGCATAGCCCAACGCCCTGCCTGCCTCACATACACATAATTAAGAAATAAAATTTTGCCGGGCGGTGGTGGCGCACGTCTTTAATCCCAGCACTCAGGAGGCAGAGGCAGGAGGATCTCTGTGAGTTCAAGGCCAGCCTGGTTCCAGAGGCCAGAGCTAGTTCCAGGACAGGCTCCAAAGCTATAGAGAAACCTTGTCTCGAAAAAAAAAAAAAGAAATAAAATTTTAAAAAAGTTTAAATTAACGGACTAGAGAGGTGGCTCAGCTGTTAAGAGCACTGCCTGCTCTTTCGAAATATCCTGAGTTCAATTTCCAACAACCACATAGTGACTGACTCACAACCATCTATAATGAGATCTGATGCCCTCTTCTGGCCTGGAGGCACACATGCAGACAGAACACTGTATAGATAATAAATAAATCTTTAAAAAATTTAAATTAAGCATTCTAGAAGCAAAGGCAGAGAATCTCTGTGAGTTTGAGATCAGCCTGGTTTATACAGAGTGTTCTAGGCCAGACCTTGACCCCAAAACAAACAAATACCCCTTCTCCCAACCCTAAATCAGGACGCACGAGATTTGCTCTCCTCAGTGCTTTGAACAGCGAACTGTCCTCCTTGATGTAATTAGAATTAGAAGAGAAAAATAAAAGTGTCAGCCTTCTTAGGCAATAAAACTGTATGCATTTTGCCCAGCGGCAGTGACACATGCCTTTAATCCCAGCACTCGGGAAGCAGAGGCAGGCAGATCTTTGTGAGTTTGAGGCCAGCCTGGTCTACAAGAGCTAGTTCCAGGACAGGCTCCAAAGCTACAGAGAAACCCTGTCTTGAAAAAACACAATAAATAAATAAATAAATAAATAAATAAACAAATAAATAAATAAGAACCAAAACAAAAAAACTGTACGCACTGAAAATCTAATAGAATCTGCAGAGCACAGGAAGCCTGAGTACATTTAGCAAACCTGTTGCACACACAGTATCTTTATTCTAGGATAAAAGGAGAAATGAAACAAAATAACACTTGCAGCAGCATCAAACAAAACAAAAGCGTTAGAGAAAATAAAATACTAGCTGGGTATGGTGGCACACACTGATAATCTCAGCACTTGTGAAGCTGAGGAAGGAGGATCATGAGTTCAAAGTCAGCCTGAGCTACAGAGTATGTGTGGCAGAGTGTCCTGCTGGCCTGGCACCAGAGAGGTAGCAAGCAACCTCCACTAGCCATAACCCCGGCTAGGCCACACTGGCCTAGCTCTGGAGTTAGCATCCAGCCCTAATCAATCCTTCATGTTATAGATACCTTTTGTTGCCTATAGGATACAAAGTTTATGCTTTGTTATATTTGTTTGTTATGCTTTGTTATGTTATGTTTGGTAAGGGGCAACCTGGAAAGCCGTGGTACCTCATGAACCAGGTATTTACACTTGGCTTTGTATTTTTGGAAGCTTCATTTAGGTTGTTTTGAGATATGGAAATCTACTGGCTAAAGTGTAAAAATGCCACGGGCTAAGGGAAAGTGCTCCAGTCCACCGAGGCTGGGGACCCCTGCAGCTGCTAAGGCTAAGTTCATTCTCAAAGTGTCTCCGAGTCTTCATTTCATGGACCCTCGTGAATCCACACACCCGCGCTGTGTCACTGACAGGTATGACTCTGCTTCAAAATGTTAAGTGAAAAAATAAAGAGCAATAAAGCTGAGTGGGGGGGCACAGGCCTGTAATCCCAGTTTTCTAAAGGCGGAGGCAGAAGGATTAGGAGTGCAGGGTTATCCACAGCTACATATGAGTTCAAGGGCAATGAGATACTGTCTTAAAAACCAAAACAGAGTAATAATGATGATAAGCAAATAAAATAAATAAAATGAAAAATAAAATCAAATACTGAGTGATTAAATTATAGAAAAACTTATATATCAAGTAAACCTGTGATGTATTTTTTTAAAAATCAATTTAATTTAATGTGTATGGGTATCTGCATGTATATATGTGGACTATGTGTGTGCCTGGTGTCCTCAGAGATCAGAAGAGGCATCAGATCCTCTGAGACAGGAGTTACAAATGACTGTGAACCGAAGAGAGGGTGCTGGGGACCTAACCTGGGTCCTCCGCAGCCGGAGCTCTCCACTGTGGGGCCGTCTCTGCAGCCTCAAAAATCTGTTTTGTTTCTTCCCTGCCTCTGCAATTTTAAGATTTATTTAATTTATTTATTTGTGTGTGTGTGTGTGTGTGTGAGAGAGAGAGAGAGAGAGAGAGGCCGACAAAGAGAGCCTCGGTTCTCCTCTATCCGGAGCTTCATACTGGCGGCGGAGGTGGCGGTCTGCTGCCAGTATGAACGCCGGCACTCAAGCAGGTCCACTGCAGCAGCAGGACACGATCCTAACCACTGAACCATCCCTTCAGCCCCTCCATTTTTTAAAAACGGGATCTTACGTAGCCCAGATTGGCCTTGAACTTGCGATGTGGCTGAGGGTGACCTTGAACTTCTAACCTCCCACCTCCTGACCTCCTAAGTGCTGAGTATTACAGGCGTGTGCCATCACACCTGGGTGTTATGTGGTGTTGGGATGGAGCCCAGGGCTTTGTGTATGTTAGACAAACATGCAACTCAGCCAATTCCCAGACAAACTCCTTTTTTAAATAAATAAATAAATAAATAAATAAATAAATAAATAAATAAATAAATAAATAAATAAATAAATAAAATAAAAGACATCCTCTGTGCTGGAAGGGTCTGCTGCCAAGCAGAAGCTCTCATCTCTGGGTGTTGTGATTATGAGATATTTTTATTTCTTCTTTGTGTTTCTCTTTATTTCTTGCTTTTGAAAATAGTGAACATGTATTATTTATGCAATAATTTTTCAAAAGAACTTACTAAAAGAACTTTACAGCCCATTTTATTGCTTGGGCATTCTCTGGGGAACACCACCAGGGATGCCGGCAACCAATGGGCTCTTCTTTGTAAGCAAAGCAAATTGCTTCCAGTCGACTTAAGCAGAAAATAAAGTCACCAGCCAGGTGTTGGGGCTTCTGAGATCTCCAGAGGCCAGAGGACCTGGCTAAGAGTGTGGAGCCTGTGAAGACAGGAGGAAGGGTCCCCAATAGCAGAGCTGGGTCAGTAAGGATGCTGAGCCATTGTCACCGCTCGCTTCCCATGGCACTGGTCAGTACTGCCACCCGGGGCATCGTCACAGCTGCCCTTGATCGTGCCCCCATGACCAGGCCTACTCCCGCTACCCTTGCTCCTGTCCACCAGCCTCTGGTGAAGGTCTGGACCGTGCTGCTGGGGCACCAGCAGGGCAGGAGCACATGTTTGCTCCGGACAGTTGTGACAGGGAAGGGAGGTTGTGTCTGCAAAGTAAGATCCTATGTCTAGAATAAAAACAAAATGAAATCAGAGATGGGGAGCAGAGGCACAGACAAATCTGGACACAACCCAGTTAGACCAGCCTTTGTCTCCTGGGTCAGTTCCCCAACTGGTGGCCTGTGATCCGTACATTCTTATTCTCTGCTGCCCTGTCTCTTGGCCAGGATGTAAACATCCCACTCCAGCTGTTTCATTGGCATCTGCTTGCTTACCAGGGCTCCCGCACAGAACCACACAATGTCTACATCTTTCTCGACAGGTCTGGCCAAGTATGTAGGAGGTAGAGGGGTGGGGTTGGGTCTCCCTGGAGGGCAGGAAGTCCAGGGCCAGGGTCTTCTAGCTCAGAAGCTGTGACATGCCATCCCAGCTTTACTAGCCTGCTGCGTCTCCTGGGCCTCCTGTTGCTTCCACTTCTTTATCTGTTCCCCAGAGGATTCTGCCAGTTTCCAGCTTCTCTCCCAGAAGCTTCTTAGAGCTGCAAGCCCCGGCATGCCCCTTTGCACCTCATCTCCATCTACTTGGTTTAGACTCTAACTGTTCTCAGCAAGACTTCACACCAGCGGCTGGCTGAAGAGACAGCCTGAGGTGAAGAGCACTGGCAGGGCCTGGAGAGATGATTCAGGGGTTAAGAGCACTGGCTGTTCTTCCAGAGGATTCAAGTTTGAGTCCTAGAACCCACATGGTTGCTCACAACCACCCATAACTCCAGTTTCAGGGATCTTGACACCCTCCTCTGCAGTCATCGGGTACATAGTGCACAAACAGACATGAAGAAAAGCACTCATACACATAAAAACAAAACAAAGCGAAACTTCACACTAGACCTCTGTCTTAGTCAGGGTTCTATTGCTGTGAAGAGACACCATGACCACAGCAATGCTTACAAAGGAAAGTATTTAATTGGGGCTGGCTTACAGTTTCAGAGGTTTAGTCCATTATCATTATGGTAGGAAGCATGGCAGCACACAGGCAGACATGATGTTGGAGAAGGAGCCAAGAGTTCTACATCTGGATTAACAGGCAGCAGGAAGAGAGAGAGCTACTGGGTTTGCCTTGGACACTTGAAATCCCAAAGCCTATCTATCCCCAGTGGCACATTTCCTCCAACAGGATCACACCTACGTGGCCACATATCCTAATTCTATTTTTTTTTATTCTTTTATTTTTCATTCAAAAAAATTTACACTTCCTCCCCTTCTCCCAGTCCCCTCCCACTCCCTACTAACCCTCCTCCCTCCCCCTGCTTCCTTAAGAGGGGGCAGGGTACCCTGCCCTGTGGGAAGCCCAAGTCCCTCCCTCCTCCATCTTGGCCTAGGAAGGTGTGCATCCATGTAGATTAGATTCCCAAAAAGCTAATACATGCGGAAGAGATAGGTCCCAGTGCCATTATCATTGGCTTCTCAAGTCAGCCCCCATTGACAGCCACATTCAGAGATTCCGGTTTGATCATATGCTCATTCAGTCCTGGTCCAGCTGGATTTGGTGAGCTCCCATTAGATCAGGCACACTGTCACGGTTGGTGGACCAGCCTCTCCCGGTCCCGATTTCCTTGCTCATCTTCTCCCACCTTCTGCTCTTCGAT